>JBAPLH010001752.1:0-101925 GCA_037897445.1 Ceriops zippeliana
TCTGTCACAATATTTCTGGTTTGGAAGACTTATCTTTTGGTTTCAAACACTCTTTTTCCCACAATCATCGTGAGATTAAAATTTATGACTAAATTACCAGTATATTAATTAAAACAAACATGTCAACGCACAATTGAAAATCTAAATGTGTTTAGTTCCATTACCTAAATGAGTCTTTGATTCTAATTTGCATTTCGTACTAATGTGAACTGGGCTATTACCTAAATAAAGAGACTTTATATTCACTACATGCTAATCAGGATCCTTTTGTTGTTACAAGCACTATTTTTCTTACAATGACTATGAAATTATCTTTTGTCTCCTTATTAACAACTATATTCATCAACAAAACAATGTCCATGTCTATACAATGCATTCAATATTAACAAACAATGGGGTCCATAATCTTTATTAGGGTTTCTTATTGATGTGAATTGGTTGATTTTTAAAATAAAGAATCTGTCACAATATTTCTGGTTTGGAAGACTTGTCTTTTGGTTTCGAACACTCTTTTTCCCACAATCATCGTGAGATTAAAATTTATGACTAAATTACCAGTATATTAATTAAAACAAACATGTCGACGCACAATTGAAATTGTAAATGTGTTTAGTTCCGTCACCCAAATGGGTCATTGATTCTAATTTACATTTCATACTAATGTGAATTGGGTTATTAACTAAATAATGACACTTTATATTCACCACATGCTAATCAGGCTCCTTTTGTTGTAACAAGCACTGTTTTTCTTGCAATGACTACGAAATTATCTTTTGTCTCCTTATTAACAACTATATTCATCAACAAAACAATGTCCATGTCTATACAATGCATTCAATATTAACAAACAATGGGATCCATAATCTTTATTAGGGTTTCTTATTGATGTGAATTGGTTGATTTTTAAAATAAAGAAACCCTGACAAGATTTCTGGTTTGGAAGACATGTCTTTTGATTCCAAACACTCTTTTCCATACAATCATCTTGAGATTAAAATTTATGTCTAAATTACACAGTATATTAATTAAAACAAACATGTCGATGCACAATTGAAATTGTAAATGTGTTTAGTTCCGTCACCCAAATGGGTCATTGATTCTAATTTACATTTCGTTCTAATGTGAATTGGGTTATTAACTAAATAATGACACTTTATATTCACCACATGGTAATCAGGCTCTTTTTGTTGTAACAAGCACTATTTTTCTTGCAATGACTACGAAATTATCTTTTGTCTCCTTATTAACAACTATATTCATCAATAAAACAATGTCCATATCTATACAATGCATTTAATACCAACAAACAATGGGGTCCATAATATTGATTAGGGTTTCTATTGATGTGAATTGGGTGATTTTTAAAATAATGAATCGCTCACATGATTTTAGGTTTGGAACACTTTTCTTTTGATTGCAAACACTCTTTTACAAACAATGATCGTGAGATTAAAATTTATGACTAAATTACACAGTATATTAATTAAAACAAACATGTCGACGCATAATTAAAAATCTAAATGTGTTTAGTTCCATCACCAAAATGAGTCATTGATTCAACTTTGCATTTCGTACTAATGTGAACTGGGTTGATACCTAAATAATGAGACTTTATATTCACTACATTCTAATCAGGCTCCTTTTGTTGTTACAAGCACTATTTTTCTTGCAATGACTATGAAATTATTTTTTGTCTCCTTATTAACAACTATATTCATCAAGAAAACAATGTCCATATCTATACAATGCATTCAATATTAATAAACAATATGGTCCACAATCTTGATTAGGGTTTCTTATTGATGTGAATTGGTTGATTTTTAAAATCAAGAATCCCTCACAAGATTTCTGGTTTGGAAGACATGTCTTTTGATTCCAAACACTCTTTTCCAGACAATCATCTTGAGATTAAAATTTATGATTAAATTACATAGTATATTAAAGAAAACAAACATGTCGACGCACAATTGAAATTATAAATGTGTTTAGTTCCATCACCCAAATGAGTCATTGATTCTAATTTACATTTCGTACTAATGTGAATTGGGTTACTACCTAAATAATGAGACTTTATATTCACCACATGCTAATCAGGCTCCTTTTGTTGTTACAAGCAATATTTTTCTTGCAATGACTATGAAATTATCTTTTGTCTCCTTATTAACAACTATATTCATCAAGAAAACAATGTCCATATCTATACAATGCATTCAATATTAAGAAACAATGGGGTCCATAATCTTGATTAGGCTTTTTTATTGATGTGAATTGGTTGATTTTTAAAATAAAGGATCTGTCACAATATTTCTGGTTTGGAAGAGTTGTCTTTTGGTTCCAAACACTCTTTTTCACACAATCATCATGACATTAAAGTTTATGACTAAATTACAGAGTATATTAATTAAAACAAACATGTCGACGGACAATTGAAATTATAAATGTGTTTAGTTCCATCACCCAAATGGGTCATTGATTCTAATTTACATTTCGTACTAATGTGAATTGGGTTATTAACTAAATAATGAGACTTTATATTCACTACATGCTAATCAGGCTCCTTTTGTTGTTACAAGCACTATTTTTCTTGCAAAGAGTACGAAATTATCTTTTGTCTCCTTATTAACAACTATGTTCATGAAGAAAACAATGTCCATATCTATACGATGCATTCAATATTAACAAACAATGGGGTCCATAATCTTGATTAGGCTTTCTTATTGATGTGAATTGGGTGATTTTTAAAATAAAGAATCCCTCACATGATTTCAGGTTTGGAAGACTTTTCTTTTGATTGCAAACACTCTTTTTCACACAATGATCGTGAGATTAAAATTTTTGACTAAGTTACATAGTATATTAATTAAAACAAACATGTCGACGGACAATTGAAAATCTAAATGTGTTTAGTTCCATGACCCAAATGAGTCATTGATTCTAATTTGCATTTCGTACTAATGTGAAATGGGTTATTACCTAAATAATGAGACTTTATATTCACTACATGCTAATCAGACTCCTTTTGTTGTTAGAAGCACTATTTTTCTTGCAGTGACTATGAAATTATCTTTTGTCTCCTTATTAACAACTATGTTCATCAAGAAAACAATGTCCATATCTATACGATGCATTCAATATTAACAAACAATGGGGTCCATAATCTTGATTAGGCTTTCTTATTGATGTGAATTGGGTGATTTTTAAAATAAAGAATCCCTCACATGATTTCAGGTTTGGAAGACTTTTCTTTTGATTGCAAACACTCTTTTGCACACAATGATCGTGAGATTAAAATTTTTGACTAAGTTACATAGTATATTAATTAAAACAAACATGTCGACGGACAATTGAAAATCTAAATGTGTTTAGTTCCATGACCCAAATGAGTCATTGATTCTAATTTGCATTTCGTACTAATGTGAACTGGGTTATTACCTAAATAATGAGACTTTATATTCACTACATGCTAATCAGACTCCTTTTGTTGTTAGAAGTACTATTTTTCTTGCATTGACTATGAAATTATCTTTTGTCTCCTTATTAACAACTATGTTCATCAAGAAAATAATGTCCATATCTATACAATGCATTCAATATTAACAAAAAATGGGGTCCATAATATTGACTAGGGTTTCTTATTGATGTGAATTGGTTGATTTTTAAAATAAAGAATCCCTCACATGATTTCTGGTTTGGAAGACTTTTCTTTTGATTCCAAACACTGTTTTTCAGACAATGATCGGGAGATAAAAATTTATTACTAAATTATACAGTATATTAATTAAAACAAACATGCCAACGGACAATTGAAAATCAAAATGTGTTTAGTTTCATCACCCAAATGAGTCATTGATTCTAATTTGCATTTCGTACTAATGTAAATTGGGTTATTACCTAAATAATGAGACTTTATATTCACTACATGCTAATTAGGCTCCTTTTGTTATTACAAGCACTATTTTTCTTGCAACGAGTATGAAATTATCTTTTGTCTCCTTATTAACAACTATATTCATCAAGAAAACAATGTCCATATCTATACAATGCATTCAATATTAACAAACAATGGGGTGCATAATCTTGATTACGGTTTCTTATGGATGTGAATTGGTTGATTTTTAAAATAAAGAATCCCTCACAAGATTTCTGGTTTGGAAGACAATGTCTTTTGATTCCACACACTCTTTTCCACACAATCATCGTGAGATTAAAATTTATGACTAAATTCCACAGTATATTAATTAAATCAAACATGTCGACACACAATTGAAATTCTAAATGTGCTTACTTCCTTTACCCAAATGAGTCATTGATTCTAATTTGCATTTCGTGCTGATGTGAATTGGGTTATTACCTAAATAATGAGACTTTCTCTTCACTACATGCTAATTATGCTCCTTTTGTTATTACAAGCACTATTTTTCTTGCAATGACTATGAAATTATGTTTAGTCTCCTTATTGACAACTATATTCATCAAGTAAACAATGTCCATACCCATAGAAAGCATTCAATATTAACAAAAATCGGGTCCATAATATTGATTAGGGTTACTTATTGATGTGAATTGGTTGATTTTTAAAATAAAGAATCCCTCACATGATTTCTGGTTTGGAAGACTTTTCTTTCGATTCCAAACACTGTTTTTCAGACAATGATCGTGAGATAAAAATTTATGACTAAATAATACAGTATATTAATTAAAACAAACATGTCCACGCACAATTGAAAATCAAAATGTTTTTAGTTTCATCACCCAAATGAGTCATTGATTCTAATTTGCATTTCGTACTAATGTAAATTGGTTTATTACCTAAATAATGAGACTATATATTCATTACATGCTAATTAGGCTCCGTTTGTTATTACAAGTACTATTTTTCATGCAATGACAATGAAATTATATTTTGTCTCCTTATTAACAACTATATTCATCAAGAAAACAATGTCCATATCTATACAATGCATTCAATATTAACAAACAATTGGGTCCATAATCTTGATTAGGCTTTCTTATTGATGTGAATTGGTTGATTTTTAGAATAAAGAATCCCTCACAAGATTTTTGGTTTGAAATACATGTCTTTTCATTGCCTACACTCTTTTCACACAATCATCGTGACATTAAAATTTATGAGTAAATTACACAGTATATTAATTAAAACAATCATGGCGACGCACAATTGACAATCTAAATGTGTTTAGTTCCATCACCCAAATGAGTCATTGATTCTAATTTGCATTTCCTACTAATGTGGATTGGGTTATTAACTAAATAATGACAGTTTATATTAACTACACGCTAATGAGGCTCCTTTTGTTATTCCAAGCACTATTTTTCTGGCAATGACTATGAAATTATCTTTTGTCCCCTTATTAACAACTATATTCATCAAGAAAATAATGTCCATATCTATACAATGCATTCAATATTAACAAACAATGAAGTCCATAATCTTGATTACGCTTTCTTATTGATGTGAATTGGGTGATTTTTAAAATAAAGAATGCCTCACATGATTTCAGGTTTGGAAGACTTTTCTTTTCATTGCAAACACTCTTTTTCACACAATGATCGTGAGATTAAAATTTATGACGAAATTACATAGTATATTAATTAAAACAAACATGTTGACGGACAATTGAAAATCTAAATGTGTTTAGTTCCATCACCCAAATGAGTCATTGATTCTAATTTGCATTTCGTACTAATGTGAACTGGGTTATTACCTAAATAATGAGACTTTATATTCACTACATGCTAATCAGGCTCCTTTTCTTGTTACAAGCAATATTTTTCTTGCAAAGACAATGAAATTATCTATTGTCTCCTTATTAAAAACTATATTCATCAATAAAACAATGTCCATATCTATACAATGCATTTAATACCAACAAACAATGGGGTCCATAATCTTGATTAGGCTTTCTATTGATGTGAATTGGGTGATTTTTAAAATAAAGAATCCCTCACAATATTTCTGGTTTGGAAGACTTGTCTTTTGGTTCCAAACACTCTTTTTCACACAATCATCGTGACATTAAACTTTATGACTAAATTACACAGTATATTAATTAAAACAAACATGTTGATGCACAATTGAAATTATAAATGTGTTTAGTTCCATCACCCAAATGGGTCATTGATTCTAATTTACATTTCGTACTAATGTGAATTGGGTTATTAACTAAATAATGACACTTTATATTCACTACATGCTAATCAGGCTCCTTTTGTTGTTACAAGCACTATTTTTCTTGCAATGAGTACGAAATTATCTTTTGTGTCCTTATTAACAACTATGTTCATCAAGAAAACAATGTCCATATCTATACAATGCATTCAATATTAACAAACAATGGGGTCCATAATCTTGATTGCGCTTTCTTATTGATGTGAATTGGGTGATTTTTAAAATAAAGAATCCCTCACATGATTTCAGGTTTGGAAGACTTTTCTTTTGATTGCAAACACTCTTTTTCACACAATGATCGTGAGATTAAAATTTATGACGAAATTACATAGTATATTAATTAAAACAAACATGTCAACGGACAATTGAAAATCTAAATGTGTTTAGTTCCATCACCCAATTGAGTCTTTGACTCTAATTTGCATTTCGTACTAATGTGAACTGGGTTATTACCTAAATAATGAGACTTTATATTCACTACATGCTAATCAGGCTCCTTTTGCTGTTACAAGCACTATTTTTCTTGCAATGACTGTGAAATTATCTTTTGTGTCCTTATTAACAACTATGTTCATCAAGAAAACAATGTCCATATCTATACAATGCATTCAATATTAACAAACAATGGGGTCCATAATCTTGATTGCGCTTTCTTATTGATGTGAATTGGGTGATTTTTAAAATAAAGAATCCCTCACATGATTTCAGGTTTGGAAGACTTTTCTTTTGATTGCAAACACTCTTTTTCCCACAATCATCGTGAGATTAAAATTTATGACTAAATTACCAGTATATTAATTAAAACAAACATGTCGACGCACAATTGAAAATCTAAATGTGTTTAGTTCCATTACCTAAATGAGTCTTTGACTCTAATTTGCATTTCGTACTAATGTGAAATGGGCTATTACCTAAATAAAGAGACTTTATATTCACTACATGCTAATCAAGATCCTTTTGTTGTTACAAGCACTATTTTTCTTACAATGACTATGAAATTATCTTTTGCCTCCTTATTAACAACTATATTCATCAAGAAAACAATGTCCATATCTATACAATGCATTCAATATTAATAAACAATAGGGTCCACAATCTTGATTAGGGTTTCTTATTGATGTGAATTGGTTGATTTTTAAAATAGAAAATCCCTCGCAAGATTTCTGGATTGGAAGACATGTCTTTTGATTCCAAACACTCTTTTCCAGACAATCATCACGAGATTAAACTTTATGACTAAATTACCTAGTATATTAATTAAAACAAACATGTCGATGCACAATTGAAAATCTAAATGTGTTTAGATCCATCACCCAAATGAGTCATCGATTCTAATTTACATTTCGTACTAATGTGAATTGGGTTATTAAATAAATAATGACACTTTATGTTCACTACATGCTAATCAGGCTCCTTTTGTTCTTACAAGGACTATTTTTCTTGCAATGACTACGAAATTATCTTTTGTCTCCTTATTAACAACTATATTCATCAAGAAAACAATGTCCATATCTATACAATGCATTCAATATTAACAAATAATGGGGTCCATAATCTTGATTAGGCTTTCTTATTGATGTGAATTGGTTGATTTTTAAAATAAAGAATCACTCACAAGATTACTGGTTTGGAATACTTGTCTTTTTATTCCAAGCACTCTTTTTCACTCACTCATTGTGAGATTAAAATTTATGACTAAATTACACAGTATATTAATTATAACGAACATGTCGATGCACAATTGAAATTGTAAATGTGTTTAGTTCCGTCACCCAAATGGGTCATTGATTCTAATTTACATTTCGTACTAATGTGAATTGGGTTATTAACTAAATAATGACACTTTATATTCACCACATGCTAATCAGGCTCCTTTTGTTGTAACAAGCACTATTTTTCCTGCAATGACTACGAAATTATCTTTTGTCTCCTTATTAACAACTATATTCATTAAAAAAACAATGTCCATATCTATACAATGCATTTAATACCAACAAACAATGGGGTCCATAATATTGATTAGGGTTTCTATTGATGTGAATTGGGTGATTTTTAAAATAAAGAATCCCTCACATGATTTCAGGTTTGGAAGATTTTTCTTTTGATTGCAAACACTCTTTTACACACAATGAGCGTGAGATTAAAATTTATGACTAAATTACACAGTATATTAATTAAAACAAACATGTCGACGCACAATGAAAAATCTAAATGTGTTTAGTTCCATCACCTAAATGAGTCATTGATTCTAATTTGCATTTCGTACTAATGTGAACTGGGTTATTACCTAAATAATGAGACTTTATATTCACTACATTCTAATCAGGCTCCTTTTGTTGTTACAAGCACTATTTTTCTTGCAATGACTATGAAATTATCTTTTGTCTCCTTATTAACAACTATATTCATCAAGAAAACAATGTCCATATCTATACAATGTATTCAATATTAACAAACAATGGGGTCCATAATCTTGATTAGACTTGCTTATTGATGTGAATTGGTTGATTTTTAAAATAAAGAATCTGTCACAATATTTCTGGTTTCGAAGACTGGTCTTTTGGTTTCAAACACTCTTTTTCCCACAATCATTGTGAGATTAAACTTTATTACTAAATTACCCAGTATATTAATTAAAATAAACATGTCGACGCACAATTGAAATTCTAAATGTGTTTAGTTCCATCACCAAATTGAGTCTTTGATTCTAATTTGCATTTCGTACTAATGTCAATTGGGTTATTACCTAAATAATGAGATTTTATATTCACTACATGCTAATTAGGATCCTTTTGTTATTACAAGCAATATTTTTCTTACAATGACTATGAAATTATCTTTTGCCTCCTTATTAACAATTATATTCATCAAGAAAACAATGTCCATATCTATACAATGCATTCAATATTAATAAACAATAGGGTCCACAATCTTGATTAGGGTTTCTTATTGATGTGAATTGGTTGATTTTTAAAATAGAAAATTCCTCGCAAGATTTCTGGTTTGGAAGACATGTCTTTTGATTCCAAACACTCTTTTCCAGACAATCATCACGAGATTAAACTTTATGACTAAATTACCTAGTATATTAATTAAAACAAACATGTCGATGCACAATTGAAAATCTAAATGTGTTTAGATCCATCACCCAAAAGAGTCATCGATTCTAATTTACATTTCGTACTAATGTGAATTGGGTTATTAAATAAATAATGACACTTTATGTTCACTACATGCTAATCAGGCTCCTTTTGTTGTTACAAGCACTATTTTTCTTGCAATGACTACGAAATTATCTTTTGTCTCCTTATTAACAACTGTATTCATCAAGAAAACAATGTCCATATCTATACAATGCATTCAATATTAACAAATAATGGGGTCCATAATCTTGATTAGGCTTTCTTATTGATGTGAATTGGTTGATTTTTAAAATAAAGAATCGCTCACAAGATTACTGGTTTGGAATACATGTCTTTTGATTCCAAACACTCTTTTTCACTCACTCATTGTGAGATTAAAATTTACGACTAAATTACACAGTATTTTAATTAAAACAAACATGTCGATGCACAATTGAAATTGTAAATGTGTTTAGTTCCGTCACCCAAATGGGTCATTGATTCTAATTTACATTTCGTACTAATGTGAATTGGGTTATTAACTAAATAATGACACTTTATATTCACCACATGCTAATCAGGCTCCTTTTGTTGTAACAAGCACTGTTTTTCTTGCAATGACTGCGAAATTATCTTTTGTCTCCTTATTAACAACTATATTCATCAATAAAACAATGTCCATATCTATACAATGCATTTAATACCAACAAACAATGGGGTCCATAATATTGATTAGGGTTTCTATTGATGTGAATTGGGTGATTTTTAAAATAAAGAATCCCTCACATGATTTCAGGTTTGGAAGACTTTTCTTTTGATTGCAAACACTCTTTTACACACAATGATCGTGAGATTAAAATTTATGACTAAATTACACAGTATATTAATTAAAACAAACATTTCGACGCACAATTAAAAATCTAAATGTGTTTAGTTCCATCACCAAAATGAGTCATTGATTCTAATTTGCATTTCGTACTAATGTGAACTGGGTTAATACCTAAATAATGAGACTTTATATTCACTACATTCTAATCAGGCTCCTTTTGTTGTTACAAGCACTATTTTTCCTGCAATGACTATGAAATTATCTTTTGTCTCCTTATTAACAACTATATTCATCAAGAAAACAATGTCCATATCTACACAATGCATTCAATATTAACAAACAATGGGGTCCATAATCTTCATTAGACTTTCTTATTGATGTGAATTGGTTGATTTTTAAAATAAAGAATCTGTCACAATATTTCTGGTTTGGAAGACTTGAATTTTGGTTTCAAACACTCTTTTTCCCACAATCATCGTGAGATTAAAATTTATGACTAAATTACCAGTATATTAATTAAAACAAACATGTCGACGCACAATTGAAAATCTAAATGTGTTTAGTTCCATTACCTAAATGAGTCTTTGACTCTAATTTGCATTTCGTACTAATGTGAACTGGGCTATTACCTAAATAAAGAGACTTTATATTCACTACATGCTAATCAGGATCCTTTTGTTGTTACAAGCACTATTTTTCTTACAATGACTATGAAATTATCTTTTGCCTCCTTATTAACAACTATATTCATCAAGAAAACAATGTCGATATCTATACAATGCATTCAATATTAATAAACAATAGGGTCCACAATCTTGATTAGGGTTTCTTATTGATGTGAATTGGTTGATTTTTAAAATAGAAAATCCCTCGCAAGATTTCTGGTTTGGAAGACATGACTTTTGATTCCAAACACTCTTTTCCAGACAATCATCACGAGATTAAACTTTATGACTAAATTACCTAGTATATTAATTAAAACAAACATGTCGATGCACAATTGAAAATCTAAATGTGTTTAGATCCATCACCCAAATGAGTCATCGATTCTAATTTACATTTCGTACTAATGTGAATTGGGTTATTAAATAAATAATGACACTTTATGTTCACTACATGCTAATCAGGCTCCTTTTGTTGTTACAAGCACTATTTTTCTTGCAATGACTACGAAATTATCTTTTGTCTCCTTATTAACAACTATATTCATTAAAAAAACAATGTCCATATCTATACAATGCATTTAATACCAACAAACAATGGGGTCCATAATATTGATTAGGGTTTCTATTGATGTGAATTGGGTGATTTTTAAAATAAAGAATCCCTCACATGATTTCAGGTTTGGAAGACTTTTCTTTTGATTGCAAACACTCTTTTACACACAATGATCGTGAGATTAAAATTTATGACTAAATTACACAGTATATTAATTAAAACAAACATGTCGACGCACAATTAAAAATCTAAATGTGTTTAGTTCCATCACCTAAATGAGTCCTTGATTCTAATTTGCATTTCGTACTAATGTGAACTGGGTTATTACCTAAATAATGAGACTTTATATTCACTACATTCTAATCAGGCTCCTTTTGTTGTTACAAGCACTATTTTTCTTGCAATGACTATGAAATTATCTTTTGTCTCCTTATTAACAACTATATTCATCAAGAAAACAATGTCCATATCTATACAATGCATTCAATATTAACAAACAATGGGGTCCATAATCTTGATTAGACTTGCTTATTGATGTGAATTGGTTGATTTTTAAAATAAAGAATCTGTCACAATATTTCTGGTTTCAAACACTCTTTTTCCCACAATCATCTTGAGATTAAACTTTATTACTAAATTACCCAGTATATTAATTAAAATAAACATGTCGACGCACAATTGAAATTCTAAATGTGTTTAGTTCCATCACCAAATTGAGTCTTTGATTCTAATTTGCATTTCGTACTAATGTCAATTGGGTTATTACCTAAATAATGAGACTTTATATTCACTACATGCTAATTAGGATCCTTTTGTTATTACAAGCAATATTTTTCTTACAATGACTATCAAAATATCTTTTGCCTCCTTATTAACAACTATATTCATCAAGAAAACAATGTCCATATCTATACAATGCATTCAATATTAATAAACAGTAGGGTCCACAATCTTGATTAGGGTTTCTTATTGATGTGAATTGGTTGATTTTTAAAATAGAAAATCCCTCGCAAGATTTCTGGTTTGGAAGACATGTCTTTTGATTCCAAACACTCTTTTCCAGACAATCATCACGAGATTAAATTTATGACTAAATTACCTAGTATATTAATTAAAACAAACATGTCGATGCACAATTGAAAATCTAAATGTGTTTAGATCCATCACCCAAATGAGTCATCGATTCTAATTTACATTTCGTACTAATGTGAATTGCGTTATTAAATAAATAATGACACTTTATGTTCACTACATGCTAATCAGGCTCCTTTTGTTGTTACAAGCACTATTTTACTTGCAATGACTACGAAATTATCTTTTGTCTCCTTATTAACAACTGTATTCATCAAGAAAACAATGTCCATATCTATACAATGCATTCAATATTAACAAATAATGGGGTCCATAATCTTGATTAGGCTTTCTTATTGATGTGAATTGGTTGATTTTTAAAATAAAGAATCCCTCACAAAATTACTGGTTTGGAATACATGTCTTTTGATTCCAAACACTCTTTTTCACTCACTCATTGTGAGATTAAAATTTATGACTAAATTACACAGTATATTAATTAAAACAAACATGTCGATGCACAATTGAAATTGTAAATGTGTTTAGTTCCGTCACCCAAATGGGTCATTGATTCTAATTTACATTTCGTACTAATGTGAATTGGGTTATTAACTAAATAATGACACTTTATATTCACCACATGCTAATCGGGCTCCTTTTGTTGTAACAAGCACTGTTTTTCTTGCAATGACTGCGAAATTATCTTTTGTCTCCTTATTAACAACTATATTCATCAATAAAACAATGTCCATATCTATACAATGCATTTAATACCAACAAACAATGGGGTCCATAATATTGATTAGGGTTTCTATTGATGTGAATTGGGTGATTTTTAAAATAAAGAATCCCTCACATGATTTCAGGTTTGGAAGACTTTTCTTTTGATTGCAAACACTCTTTTACACACAATGATCGTGAGATTAAAATTTATGACTAAATTACAAAGTATATGAATTAAAACAAACATTTCGACGCACAATTAAAAATCTAAATGTGTTTAGTTCCATCACAAAAATGAGTCATTGATTCTAATTTGCATTTCGTACTAATGTGAACTGGGTTAATACCTAAATAATTAGACTTTATATTCACTACATTCTAATCAGGCTTCTTTTGTTGTTACAAGCACTATTTTTCTTGCAATGACTATGAAATTATCTTTTGTCTCCTTATTAACAACTATATTCATCAAGAAAACAATGTCCATATCTATACAATGCATTCAATATTAACAAACAATGGGGTCCATAATCTTGATTAGACTTTCTTATTGATGTGAATTGGTTGATTTTTAAAATAAAGAATCTGTCACAATATTTCTGGTTTGGAAGACTTGTCTTTTGGTTTCAAACACTCTTTTTCCCACAATCATCGTGAGATTAAGATTTATGACTAAATTACCAGTATATTAATTAAAACAAACATGTCGACGCACAATTGAAAATCTAAATGTGTTTAGTTCCATTACCTAAATGAGTCTTTGACTCTAATTTGCATTTCGTACTAATGTGAACTGGGCTATTACCTAAATAATGAGACTTTATATTCACTACATGCTAATCAGGATCCTTTTGTTGTTACAAGCACTATTTTTCCTACAATGACTATGAAATTATCTTTTGCCTCCTTATTAACAACTATATTCATCAACAAAACAATGTCCATGTCTATACAATGCATTCAATATTAACAAACAATGGGGTCCATAATCTTTATTAGGGTTTCTTATTGATGTGAATTGGTTGATTTTTAAAATAAAGAAACCCTCACAAGATTTCTGGTTTGGAAGACATGTCTTTTGATTCCAAACACTCTTTTCCAGACAATCATCTTGAGATTAAAATTTATGACTAAATTACACAGTATATTAATTAAAACAAACATGTCGATCCACAATTGAAATTGTAAATGTGTTTAGTTCCGTCACCCAAATGGGTCATTGATTCTAATTTACATTTCGTTCTAATGTGAATTGGGTTATTAACTAAATAATGACACTTTATATTCACCACATGCTAATCAGGCTCCTTTTGTTGTAACAAGCACTATTTTTCTTGCAATGACTACGAAATTATCTTTTGTCTCCTTATTAACAACTATATTCATCAATAAAACAATGTCCATATCTATACAATGCATTTAATACCAACAAACAATGGGGTCCATAATATTGATTAGGGTTTCTATTGATGTGAATTGGGTGATTTTTAAAATAAAGAATCCCTCACATGATTTTAGGTTTGGAAGACTTTTCTTTTGGTTGCAAACACTCTTTTACAAACAATGATAGTGAGATTAAAATTTATGACTAAATTACACAGTATATTAATTAAAACAAACATGTCGACGCACAATTAAAAATCTAAATGTGTTTAGTTCCATCACCAAAATGAGTCATTGATTCTAATTTGCATTTCGTACTAATGTGAACTGGGTTGATACCTAAATAATGAGACTTTATATTCACTACATTCTAATCAGGCTCCTTTTGTTGTTACAAGCACTATTTTTCTTGCAATGACTATGAAATTATTTTTTGTCTCCTTATTAACAACTATATTCATCAAGAAAACAATGTCCATATCTATACAATGCATTCAATATTAATAAACAATATGGTCCACAATCTTGATTAGGGTTTCTTATAGATGTGAAATGGTTGATTTTTAAAATAAAGAATCCCTCACAAGATTTCTGGTTTGGCAGACATGTCTTTTGATTCCAAACACTCTTTTCCACACAATCATCGTGAGACTTTATCCAAATGAGTCATTGATTCTAATTTGCATTTCGTGCCGATGTGAATTGGGTTATTACCTAAATAATGAGACTTTCTCCTCACCACATGCTAATTATGCTCCTTTTGTTATTATAAGCACTATTTTTCTTGCAATGACTATGAAATTATGTTTTGTCTCCTTATTAACATCTATATTCATCAAGTAAACAATGTCCATATCTATAGAAAGCATTCAATATTAACAAAAAATGGGGTCCATAATATTGATTAGGGTTTCTTATTGATGTGAATTGGTTGATTTTTAAAATAAAGAATCCCTCACATGATTTCTATTTTGGAAGACTTTTCTTTTGATTCCAAACACTGTTTTTCAGACAATGATATTATACAGTATATTAATTAAAACAAACATGCCGACGCACAATTGAAAATCAAAATGTGTTTAGTTTCATCACCCAAATGAGTCATTGATTCTAATTTGCATTTTGTACTAATGTAAATTGGGTTATTACCTAAATAATGAGACTTTATATTCACTACATGCTAATTAGGCTCCTTTTGTTATTACAAGCACTATTTTTCTTGCAACGACTATGAAATTATCTTTTGTCTCCTTATTAACAACTATATTCATCAAGAAAACAATGTCCATATCTATACAATGCATTCAATATTAACAAACAATGGGGTCCATAATCTTGATTACGGTTTCTTATGGATGTGAATTGGTTGATTTTTAAAATAAAGAATCCCTCACAAGATTTCTGGTTTGGAAGACAATGTCTTTTGATTCCACACACTCTTTTCCACACAATCATCGTAAGATTAAAATTTATGACTAAATTCCACAGTATATTAATTAAATCAAACATGTCGACGCACAATTGAAATTCTAAATGTGCTTACTTCCTTTACCCAAATGAGTCATTGATTCTAATTTGCATTTCATGCTGATGTGAATTGGGTTATTACCTAAATAATGAGACTTTCTCTTCACTACATGCTAATTATGCTCCTTTTGTTATTACAAGCACTATTTTTCTTGCAATGACTATGAAATTATGTTTTGTCTCCTTATTGACAACTATATTCATCAAGTAAACAATGTCCATATCCATAGAAAGCATTCAATATTAACAAAAATTGGGTCCATAATATTGATTAGGGTTCCTTATTGATGTGAATTGGTTGATTTTTAAAATAAAGAATCCCTCACATGATTTCTGGTTTGGAAGACTTTTCTTTCGATTCCAAACACTGTTTTTCAGACAATGATCGTGAGATAAAAATTTATGACTAAATAATACAGTATATTAATTAAAACAAACATGTCCACGCACAATTGAAAATCAAAATGTGTTTAGTTTCATCACCCAAATGAGTCATTGATTCTAATTTGCATTTCATACTAATGTAAATTGGTTTATTACCTAAATAATGAGACTTTATATTCACTACATGCTAATTAGGCTCCGTTTGTTATTACAAGTACTATTTTTCATGCAATGACTATGAAATTATATTTTGTCTCCTTATTAACAACTATATTCATCAAGAAAACAATGTCCATATCTATACAATGCATTCAATATTAACAAACAATCGGGTCCATAATCTTGATTAGGGTTTCTTATTGATGTGAATTGGTTGATTTTTAGAATAAAGAATCCCTCACAAGATTTTTGGTTTGAAATACATGTCTTTTCATTGCCTACACTCTTTTTCACACAATCATCGTGACATTAAAATTTATGAGTAAATTACACAGTATATTAATTAAAACAATCATGGCGACGCACAATTGACAATCTAAATGTGTTTAGTTCCATCACCCAAATGAGTCATTGATTCTAATTTGCATTTCCTACTAATGTGGATTGGGTTATTAACTAAATAATGACACTTTATATTAACTACACGCTAATGAGGCTCCTTTTGTTATTCCAAGCACTATTTTTCTGGCAATGACTATGAAATTATCTTTTGTCTCCTTATTAACAACTATATTCATCAAGAAAATAATGTCCATATCTATACAATGCATTCAATATTAACAAACAATGGGGTCCATAACCTTGATTAGGGTTTCTTATTGATGTGAATTGGTTGATTTTTAAAATAAAGAAACACTCACAAGATTTCTGGTTTGGAAGACATGTCTTTTGATTCCAAACACACTTTTCCAGACAATCATCTTGAGATTAAAATTTATGACTAAATTACACAGTATATTAATTAAAACAAACATGTCGATGGACAATTGAAATTGTAAATGTATTTAGTTCCGTCACCCAAATGGGTCATTGATTCTAATTTACATTTCGTTCTAATGTGAATTGGGTTATTAACTAAAGAATGACACTTTATATTCACCACATGCTAATCAGGCTCCTTTTGTTGTAACAAGCACTATTTTTCTTGCAATGACTACGAAATTATCTTTTCTCTCCTTATTAACAACTATATTCATCAATAAAACAATGTCCATATCTATACAATGCATTTAATACCAACAAACAATGGGGTCCATAATATTGATTAGGGTTTCTATTGATGTGAATTGGGTGATTTTTAAAATAAAGAATCCCTCAGATGATTTTACTTTTGGAACACTTTTCTTTTGATTGCAAACACTCTTTTACAAACAATGATCGTGAGATTAAAATTTATGATTAAATTACACAGTATATTAATTAAAACAAACATGTCGACGCACAATTAAAAATCTAAATGTGTTTAGTTCCATCACCAAAATGACTCATTGATTCAAATTTGCATTTCGTACTAATGTGAACTGGGTTGATACCTAAATAATGAGACTTTATATTCACTACATTCTAATCAGGCTCCTTTTGTTGTTACAAGCACTATTTTTCTTGCAATGACTATGAAATCATTTTTTGTCTCCTTATTAACAACTATATTCATCAAGAAAACAATGTCCATATCTATACAATGCATTCAATATTAATAAACAATATGGTCCACAATCTTGATTAGGGTTTCTTCTAGATGTGAATTGGTTGATTTTTAAGATAAAGAATCCCTCACAAGATTTCTGGTTTGGAAGACTTGTCTTTTGGTTCCAAACACACTTTTTCACACAATCATCGTGACATTAAAGTTTATGACTAAATTACACAGTATATTAATTAAAACAAACATGTCGATGCACAATTGAAATTACAAAAGTGTTTAGTTCCATCACCCAAATGGGTCATTGATTCTAATTTACATTTCGTACTAATGTGAATTGGGTTATTAACTAAATAATGAGACTTTATATTCACTACATGCTAATCAGGCTCCTTTTGTTGTTACAAGCACTATTTTTCTTGCAATGATTATGAAATTATCTTTTGTCTCCTTATTAACAACTATGTTCATCAAGAAAACAACGTCCATATCTATACAATGCATTCAATATTAACAAACAATGGGGTCCATAATCTTGATTAGGCTTTCTTATTGATGTGAATTGGGTGATTTTTAAAATAAAGAATCCCTCACATGATTTCAGGTTTGGAAGACTTTTCTTTTGATTGCAAACACTCTTTTTCACACAATGATCTTGAGATTAAAATTTTTGACTAAGTTACATAGTATATTAATTAAAACAAACATGTCGACGGACAATTGAAAATCTAAAAGTGTTTAGTTCCATGACCCAAATGAGTCATTGATTCTAATTTGCATTTCGTACTAATGTGAACTGGGTTATTACCTAAATAATGAGACTTTATATTCACTACATGCTAATCAGACTCCTTTTGTTGTTAGAAGCACTATTTTTCTTGCAATGACCATGAAATTATGTTTTGTCTCCTTATTAACAACTATGTTCATCAAGAAAACAATGTCCATATCTATACAATGCATTCAATATTAATAAACAATAGGGTCCACAATCTTGATTACAGTTTCTTATTCATGTGAATTGGTTGATTTTTAAAATAAAGAATCTCTCACAAGATTTTTGGTTTGGAAGACATGACTTTTGATTCCATACACTCTTTTCCACACAATCATCGTGAGACTTTATCCAAATGAGTCATTGATTCTAATTTGCATTTCGTACCGATGTGAATTGGGTTATTACCTAAATAATGAGACTTTATCTTCACCACATGCTAATTACGCTCCTTTTGTTATTATAAGCACTATTTTTCTTGTAATGACTATGAAATTATGTTTTGTCTCCTTATTAACATCTATATTCATCAAGTAAACAATGTCCATATCTATAGAAAGCATTCAATATTAACAAAAAATGGGGTCCAAAATATTGATTAGGGTTTCTTATTGCTGTGAATTGGTTGATTTTTAAAATAAAGAATCCCTCACATGATTTCTAGTTTGGAAGACTTTTCTTTTGATTCCAAACACTATTTTTCAGACAATGATCGTGAGATAAAAATTTATTACTAAATTATACAGTATATTAATTAAAACAAACATGCCGACGCACAATTGAAAATCAAAATGTGTTTAGTTTCATCACCCAAATGAGTCATTGATTCTAATTTGCATTTCGTACTAATGTAAATTGGGTTATTACCTAAATAATGAGACTTTATATTCACTACATGCTAATTAGGCTCCTTTTGTTATTACAAGCACTATTTTTCTTGCAACGACTATGAAATTATCTTTTGTCACCTTATTAACAACTATATTCATCAAGAAAAAAATGTCCATATCTATACAATGCATTCAATATTAACAAACAATGGGGTCCATAATCTTGATTACGGTTTCTTATGGATGTGAATTGGTTGATTTTTAAAATAAAGAATCCCTCACAAGATTTCTGGTTTGGAAGACAATGTCTTTTGATTCCACACACTCTTTTCCACACAATCATCGTGAGATTAAAATTTATGACTAAATTCCGAAGTATATTAATTAAATCAAACATGTCGACGCACAATTGAAATTCTAAATGTACTTACTTCCTTTACCCAAATGAGTCATTGATTCTAATTTGCATTTCGTGCTGATGTGAATTGGGTTATTACCTAAATAATGAGATTTATCTTCACTACATGCTAATTATGCTCCTTTTGTTATTACAAGCACTATTTTTCTTGCAATGACTATGAAATTATGTTTTGTCTCCTTATTAACAACTATATTCATCAAGTAAACAATGTCCATATCTATAAAAAGCATTCAATATTAACAAAAAATGGGGTCCATAATATTGATTAGGGTTACTTATTGATGTGAATTGGTTGATTTTTAAAATAAAGAATCCCTCACATGATTTCTGGCTTGGAAGACTCTCTGTCGATTCCAAACACTGTTTTTCAGACAATGATCGTGAGATAAAAATTTATGACTAAATAATACAGTATATTAATTAAAACAAACATGTCCACGCACAATTGAAAATCAAAATGTGTTTAGTTTCATCACCCAAATGAGTCATTGATTCTAATTTGCATTTCGTACTAATGTAAATTGGGTTATTACCTAAATAATGAGACTTTATATTCACTACATGCTAATTAGGCTCCGTTTGTTATTACAAGTACTATTTTTCATGCAATGACTATGAAATTATATTTTGTCTCCTTATTAACAACTATATTCATCAAGAAAACAATGTCCATATCTATACAATGCATTCAATATTAACAAACAATCGGGTCCATAATCTTGATTAAGCTTTCTTATTGATGTGAATTGGTTGATTTTTAGAATAAAGAATCCCTCACAAGATTTTTGGTTTGAAATACATGTCTTTTCATTGCCTACACTCTTTTTCACACAATCATCGTGACATTAAAATTTATGAGTAAATTACATAGTATATTAATTAAAACAATCATGGCGACGCACAATTGACAATCTAAATGTGTTTAGTTCCATCACCCAAATGAGTCATTGATTCTAATTTGCATTTCCTACTAATGTGGATTGGGTTATTAACTAAATAATGACAATTTATATTAACTGCACACTAATGAGGCTCCTTTTGTGATTCCAAGCACTATTTTTCTGGCAATGACTATGAAATTGTCTTTTATCTCCTTATTAACAACTATATTCATGAAGAAAACAATGTCCATATCTATAGAATGCATTCAATATTAACAAAAAATGGGGTCCATAATCTTGACTAGGGTTTCTTATTAATGTCAATTGGTTGATTTTTAAAATAAAGAATCTGTCACAATATTTCTGTTTTGGAAGACTTGTCTTATGGTTCCAAACACTCTTTTTCACACAATCATGTGAGATTAAACTTTATGACTAAATTACCTAGTATATTAATTAAAACAAACATGTCCACGCACAATTGAAAACCTAAATGTGTTTCGTTCCATCACCCAAATGAGTCATTGATTCTAATTTGCATGTTGTAGTAATGTGAGTTGGGTTATTAACTAAAAAATGAGACTTTATATTCACTACATGCTAATTAGGCTCCTTTTGTTATTACAAGCACTATTTTTCATGCAATGACTATGAAATTATATTTTGTCTCCTTATTAACAACTATATTCATCAAAAAAACAATGTCCCTATCTATACAATGCATTCAATATTAACAAACCATGGGGTCCATAATCTTTATTAGGGTTTCTTATTGATGTGAATTGGTTGATTTTTAAAATAAAGAAACCCTCACAAGATTTCTGGTTTGGAAGACATGTCTTTTGATTCCAAACACTCTTTTCCAGACAATCAACTTGAGATTAAAATTTATGACTAAATTACACAGTATATTAATTAAAACAAACATGTCGATGCACAATTGAAATTGTAAATGTGTTTAGTTCTGTCACCTAAATGGGTCATTGATTCTAATTTACATTTCGTTCTAATGTGAATTGTGTTATCAACAAAATAATGACACTTGATATTCACCACATGCTAATCAGGCTCCTTTTGTTGTAACAAGCACTATTTTTCTTGCAATGACTACGAAATTATCTTTTGTCTCCTTATTAACAACTATATTCGTCAATAAAACAATGTCCATATCTATACAATGCATTTAATACCAACAAACAATGGGGTCCATAATATTGATTGGGGTTTCTATTGATGTGAATTGGGTGATTTTTAAAATAAAGAATCCCTCACATGATTTCTGGTTTGGAAGACTTTTCTTTTGATTGCAAACACTCTTTTACAAACAATGATCGTGAGATTAAAATTTATGACTAAATTACACAGTATATTAATTAAAACAAACATGTCGACGCACAATTAAAAATCTAAATGTGTTTAGTTCCATCACCAAAATGAGTCATTGATTCAAATTTGCATTTCGTACTAATGTGAACTGGGTTAATACCTAAATAATGAGACTTTATATTCACTACATTCTAATCAGGCTCCTTTTGTTGTTACACGCACTATTTTTCTTGCAATGACTATGAAATTATTTTTTGTCTCCTTATTAACAACTATATTCATCAAGAAAACAATGTCCATATCTATACAATGCATTCAATATTAATAAACAATATGGTCCACAATCTTGATTAGGGTTTCTTATTGATGTGAATTGGTTGATTTTTAAAATAAAGAATCCCTCACAAGATTTCTGGTTTGGAAGACATGGCTTTTGATTCCAAACACTCTTTTCCAGACAATCATCGCGAGATTAAAATTTATGATTAAACTACACAGTATATTAAATAAAACAAACATGTCGACGCATAATTGAAATTCTAAATGTGTTTAGTTCCATCACCCAAATGAGTCATTGATTCTAATTTACATTTCGTACTAATGTGAATTGGGTTATTACCTAAATAATGAGACTTTATATTCACCACATGCTAATCAGGCTCCTTTTGTTGTTACAAGCAATATGTTTCTTGCAATGACTACGAAATTATCTTTTGTCTCCTTATTAACAACTATATTCATCAAGAAAACAATGTCCATATCTATACAATGCATTCAATATTAAGAAACAATGGGGTCCATAATCTTGATTAGGCTTTTTTATTGATGTGAATTGGTTGATTTTTAAAATAAAGGATCTGTCACAATATTTCTGGTTTGGAAGACTTGTCTTTTGGTTCCAAACACTCTTTTTCACACAATCATCGTGACATTAAAGTTTATGACTAAATTACACAGTATATTAATTAAAAAAAACATGTCGATGCACAATTGAAATTATAAATGTGTTTAGTTCCATCACCCAAATGGGTCATTGATTCTAATTTACATTTCGTACTAATGTGAATTGGGTTATTAACTAAATAATGAGACTTTATATTCACTACATGCTAATCAGGCTCCTTTTGTTGTTACAAGCACTATTTTTCTTGCAATGAGTACGAAATTATCTTTTGTCTCCTTATTAACAACTATGTTCATCAAGAAAACAATGTCAATATCTATACGATGCATTCAATATTAACAAACAATGGGGTCCATAATCTTGATTAGGCTTTCTTATTGATGTGAATTGGGTGATTTTTAAAATAAAGAATCCTTGACATGATTTCAGGTTTGGAAGACTTTTCTTTTGATTGCAAACACTCTTTTTCACACAATGATCGTGAGATTAAAATTTTTGACTAAGTTACATAGTATATTAATTAAAACAAACAGGTCGACGGACAATTGAAAATCTAAATGTGTTTAGTTCCATGACCCAAATAACTCATTGATTCTAATTTGCATTTCGTACTAATGTGAATTGGGTTATTACCTAAATAATGAGACTTTATATTCACTACATGCTAATCAGACTCCTTTTGTTGTTAGAAGCACTATTTTTCTTGCAATGACGATGAAATTATCTTTTGTCTCCTTATTAACAACAATGTTCATCCATAAAACAATGTACATATCTATACAATGCATTCAATATTAATAAACAATAGGGTCCACAATCTTGATTACAGTTTCTTATTCATGTGAATTGGTTGATTTTTAAAATAAACAATCTGTCACAATATTTCTGGTTTGGAAGACTTGTCTTATGGTTCCAAACACTCTTTTTCACACAATCATGTGAGATTAAACTTTATGACTAAATTACCTAGTATATTAATTAAAACAAACATGTCCACGCACAATTGAAAACCTAAATGTGTTTAGTTCCATCACCCAAATGAGTCATTGATTCTAATTTGCATTTTGTAGTAATGTGAATTGGGTTATTAACTAAATAATGAGACTTTATATTCACTACATGCTAATTAGGCTCCTTTTGTTATTATAAGCACTATTTTTCTTGCAATGACTATGAAATTATGTTTTTTGTCTCCTTATTAACAACTATATTCATCAAGAAAACAATGTCCATATCTATAGAAAGCATTCAATATTAACAAACAATGGCGTCCATAATCTTGATTAGGGTTTCTTATTTGATGTGAATTGGTTGATTTTAAAAAATAAAGAATCCCTCAAAAGATTTCTGGTTTGGAAGACATGTCTTTTGATTCCACACACTCTTTTCCACACAATCATCGTGAGATTAAAATTTATGACTAAATTCCACAGAATATTAATTAAATCAACCATGTTGACGCACAATTGAAATTCTAAATGTGCTTACTTCCTTTACCCAAATGAGTCATGGATTCTAATTTGCATTTCGTGCTGATTTGAATTGGGTTATTACCTAAATAATGAGACTTTATCTTCACTACATGCTAATTACGCTCCTTTTGTTATTAGATGCACTATTCTTCTTGCAATGACTATGAAATTATGTTTTGTCTCCTTATTAACAACTATATTCTTCAAGTAAAAAATGTCCATATCTATACAATTCATTAAAATATTGTCAAAAAATCGGGTCCATAATATTGATTTAGGGTTTCTTATTAATGTGAATTGGTTGATTTTTAAAATAAAGAATCCGTCACAATATTTCTGGTTTGGAAGACATGTCTTTTGATTCGAAACACTCTTTTTCACTGAATCATCGTGAGATTAAAATTTATGACTAAATTCCACAATATATTAATTAAAACAAACATGTCGAAGCACAATTGAAAATCAAAATGTGTTTATTTTCCTCACCTAAATGAGTCATTGATTCTAATTTGCATTTCGTACTAATGTGAATTGGGTTATTACCTAAATAATGAGACTTTATCTTCACTACATGCTAATTATGCTCCTTTTGTTATTACAAGCACTATTTTTCATGCAATGACTATGAAATAATATTTTGTCTCCTTATTAACAACTATATTCATCAAGAAAACAATGTCCCTATCTATATAATGCATTCAATATTAACAAACCATCGGGCCAATAATCTTGATTAGGCTTTCTTATTGATGTGAATTAGTTGATTTTTAAAATAAAGAATCCCTCACAAGATTTCTGGTTTGGAATACATGTCTTTTGATTCTCAACACTGTTTTTCACACAATCATCGTGACATTAAAATTTATGAGTAAATTACACAGTATATTAATTAAAACAATCATGGCGACACACAATCGAAAATCTAAATGTGTTCAGTTCCATCACCCAATGAGTCATTGATTCTAATTTGCATTTCGTACTAATGTGAATTGGGTTATTAACTAAATAATGACACTTTATATTAACTAGACGCTAACCAGGCTCCTTTTGTTATTCCAAGCACTATTTTTCTTGCAATGACTATGAAATTATATTTTGTCTCCTTATTAACAACTATATTCATCAAGAAAACAATGTCCATATCTATACAATGCATTCAATATTAACAAACAATCGGGTCCATAATCTTGATTAAGCTTTCTTATTGATGTGAATTGGTTGATTTTTAGAATAAAGAATCCCTCACAAGATTTTTGGTTTGAAATACATGTCTTTTCATTGCCTACACTCTTTTTCACACAATCATCGTGACATTAAAATTTATGAGTAAATTACACAGTATATTAATTAAAACAAACATGTCCACGCACAATTGAAAATATAAATGTGTTTAGTTCCATCACCCAAATGTGTCATTGATTCTAATTTGCATTTCGTAGTAATGTGAATTGGGTTATTAACTAAATAATGAGAATTTATATTCACTACATGCTAATTAGGCTCCTTTTGTTATTACAACCACTATTTTTATTGCAATGACTATGAAATTATCTTTTGTCTTCTTATTAACAACTATATTCATCAAGAAAACAATGTCCATATCTCTACAATGCATTCAATATTAACAAACAATGGCGTCCATAATCATGATTAGGGTTTCTTATTCATGTGAATTGGTTGATTTTTAAAATAAAGAATCCCTCACAAGATTTCTGGTTTGGAAGACATGTCTTTTGATTCCACACACTCTTTTCCACACAATCATCGTAAGATTAAAATTTATAACTAAAATCCACAGTATATTAATTAAATCAAACATGTCGACGCACAATTGAAATTCTAAATGTGCTTACTTCATTTAGCCAAATGAGTCATTGATTCTAATTTGCATTTCCTGCTGATGTGAATTGGGTTATTACCTAAATAATGAGACTTTATCTTCACTACATGCTAATTATGCACCTTTTGTTATTACAAGCACTATTTTTCATGCAATGACAATGAAATTATATTTTGTCTCCTTATTAACAACTATATTCATTAGGAAAACAATGTCCCTATCTATACAATGCATTCAATATTAACAAACCATCGGGTCCATAATCTTGATCAGGCTTTCTTATTGATGTGAATTAGTTGATTTTTAGAATAAAAAGAATCCCTCACAAGATTTTTCTGGTT
The DNA here is from genome assembly GCA_037897445.1 of Ceriops zippeliana. Taxonomy (NCBI): domain Eukaryota; kingdom Viridiplantae; phylum Streptophyta; class Magnoliopsida; order Malpighiales; family Rhizophoraceae; genus Ceriops; species Ceriops zippeliana. The sequence continues at coordinate 26,880 of JBAPLH010001752.1, forward strand.
TGGAATACATGTCTTTTGATTCCCAACACTGTTTTTCACACAATCATCGTGACATTAAAATTTATGAGTAAATTACACAGTATATTAATTAAAACAATCATGGTGATGCACAATTGAAAATCAATATTTGTTTAGTTCCATCACCCAAATGAGTCATTGATTCTAATTTGCATGTCGTACTAATGTGAATAGGGTTATTAACTAAATAATGACACTTTATATTAACTACACGCTAATCAGGCTCCTTTTGTTACTACAAGCACTATTTTTCTTCCAATGACTATGAAGTTATCTTTTGTGTCCTTATTAACAACTATACTCATCAAGAAAACAATGTCCATATCTATACAATGCATTCAATATTAACAAACAATGGGGTCCATAATCTTGATTAGGGTTTCTTATTCATGTGAATTGGTTGATTTTTAAAATAAAGAATCCGTCACCATATTTCTGGTTTGGAAGACATGTCTTTTGATTCCAAACGCTCTTTTCCACACAATCATTGTGAGATTAAAATTTATGACTAAATTACACAGTATATTAATTAAAACAAACATGTCCCACGCACAATTGAATTGAAAAAATGTGTTTAGTTCTGTCACCCAAATGAGTCATTGATTCTCATTTGCACTTCGTTCTAATGTGAATTGGGTTATTACCTAAAATAATGAGACTTCATATTCACTACATGCTAATTAGGCTCCTTTTGTTATTACAACCACTATTTTTCATGCAATGACTATGAAATTATCTTTTGTCTCCTTATTAACAACTATATTCATCAAGAAAACAATGTCCATATCTATACAATGCATTAAAAATATTAACAAACAATGGGGTCCAGAATCTTGATTAGGGTTTCTTATTGATGTGAATTGGTTGATTTTTTTTAAAATAAAGAATCCCTCACAAGATTTCTGGTTTGAAATACATGTCTTTTGATTCCCAACACTCTTTTTCACTCAATCATTGTGAGAATAAAATTTATGACGAAATTACCCAGTATATTAATTAAAACAAACATGTCGACGCACAATTGAAAATCTAAATGTGTTTAGTTCCTTTACCCAAATGAGTCATTGATTCTAATTTTCATTTCGTACTGATGTGAATTGGGTTATTACCTAAATAATGAGACTTTATCTTCACTACATGCTAATTATGCTCCTTTTGTTATTACAAGCACTATTTTTCATGCAATGACTATGAAATTATGTTTTGTCTCCTTATTCACAACAATATTCATGAAGAAAATAATGTCCATATCAATACAATGCATTCAATATTAAAAAACAATGGGGTCCATAATCTTGATTAGGGTCTCTTATTGATGTGAATTGGATGATTTGTAAAATAAAGAATCCGTCATAATATTTCTGGTTTGGATGACTTGTCTTTTGGTTCCAAACACACTCTATTTCACACAATAATCATGAGATTAAAATTTATGTCTAAATTACAGAGCATATTAATTAAAACAAACATGTCGATGCACAATTGAAAAATCTATATGTGTTTAGTTCCATCGCTCAAAGGAGTAATTCACCCTAATTTGCATTTCAAACTAATGTGAATTGGGTTGTTGCTTAAAAAATGAGACTTTATATTCACTACATGCTAATCATGCTCCTTTTGTTGTTACAAGCACTATTTTTTTCTTGCGATGACTATGAAATTGTCTTTTGTCTCCTTATTAACAACTATATTCATGAAGAAAACAATGTCCATCCATATCTATAGAATGCATTTAATATTAACAAAAAATGGGGTGCATGCATAATCTTGATTAGGGTTTCTTATTGATGTGAATTGGTTCATTTTTAATATAAAGAAACCCTCACAACCTTTCTGGATTCGAAGACTTTGTCTTTTGGTTCCAAACACTCTCTTTTCACACAAATCATGTGAGATTAAACTTTATGACTAAATTACCAGTATATTAATTAAAACAAACATGTCGACGCACAATTGAAAATCTAAATGTGTTTAGTTTCCATCACCCCAATGAGTCATTGATTCTAATTTGCATTTCATAGTAATGTGAATTGGGTTATTACCTAAATAATGAGACTTTATATTCACTACATGCTAATTAGGCTCCTTTTGTTATTACAAGTACTATTTTTCTTTCAATGACTATGAAATTATCTTTTGTCTCCATATTAACAACTATATTCATCAAGAATACAATGTCCATATCTATACAACACATTCAATATTAACAAACAATCGGGTCTATAATCATGATCAAGCTTTCTTATTGATGTGAATTGGTTGATTTTTAAAATAAAGAATCCCTCACAAGATTTCTGGTTTGGAAGACATGTCTTTTGATTCCACACACTCTTTTCCACACAATCATCGTAAGATTAAAATTTATAACTAAAATCCACAGTATATTAATTAAATCAAACATGTCGACGCACAATTGAAATTCTAAATGTGCTTACTTCATTTAGCCAAATGAGTCATTGATTCTAATTTGCATTTCCTGCTGATGTGAATTGGGTTATTACCTAAATAATGAGACTTTATCTTCACTACATGCTAATTATGCACCTTTTGTTATTACAAGCACTATTTTTCATGCAATGACTATGAAATTATATTTTGTCTCCTTATTAACAACTATATTCATTAGGAAAACAATGTCCCTATCTATACAATGCATTCAATATTAACAAACCATCGGGTCCATAATCTTGATCAGGCTTTCTTATTGATGTGAATTAGTTGATTTTTAGAATAAAGAATCCCTCACAAGATTTCTGGTTTGGAATACATGTCTTTTGATTCCCAACACTGTTTTTCACACAATCATCGTGACATTAAAATTTATGAGTAAATTACACAGTATATTAATTAAAACAATCATGGTGATGCACAATTGAAAATCAATATTTGTTTAGTTCCATCACCCAAATGAGTCATTGATTCTAATTTGCATGTCGTACTAATGTGAATAGGGTTATTAACTAAATAATGACACTTTATATTAACTACACGCTAATCAGGCTCCTTTTGTTACTACAAGCACTATTTTTCTTCCAATGACTATGAAGTTATCTTTTGTGTCCTTATTAACAACTATACTCATCAAGAAAACAATGTCCATATCTATACAATGCATTCAATATTAACAAACAATGGGGTCCATAATCTTGATTAGGGTTTCTTATTCATGTGAATTGGTTGATTTTTAAAATAAAGAATCCGTCACCATATTTCTGGTTTGGAAGACATGTCTTTTGATTCCAAACGCTCTTTTCCACACAATCATTGTGAGATTAAAATTTATGACTAAATTACACAGTATATTAATTAAAACAAACATGTCCACGCACAATTGAAAATCTAAATGTGTTTAGTTCTGTCACCCAAATGAGTCATTGATTCTCATTTGCACTTCGTTCTAATGTGAATTGGGTTATTACCTAAATAATGAGACTTCATATTCACTACATGCTAATTAGGCTCCTTTTGTTATTACAACCACTATTTTTCATGCAATGACTATGAAATTATCTTTTGTCTCCTTATTAACAACTATATTCATCAAGAAAACAATGTCCATATCTGTACAATGCATTAAAATATGAACAAACAATGGGGTCCAGAATCTTGATTAGGGTTTCTTATTGATGTGAATTGGTTGATTTTTAAAATAAAGAATCCCTCACAAGATTTCTGGTTTGAAATACATGTCTTTTGATTCCAAACACTCTTTTTCACTCAATCATTGTGAGAATAAAATTTATGACGAAATTACCCAGTATATTAATTAAAACAAACATGTCGACGCACAATTGAAAATCTAAATGTGTTTAGTTCCTTTACCCAAATGAGTCATTGATTCTAATTTTCATTTCGTACTGATGTGAATTGGGTTATTACCTAAATAATGAGACTTTATCTTCACTACATGCTAATTATGCTCCTTTTGTTATTACAAGCACTATTTTTCATGCAATGACTATGAAATTATGTTTTTGTCTCCTTATTCACAACAATATTCATGAAGAAAATAATGTCCATATCAATACAATGCATTCAATATTAAAAAACAATGGGGTCCATAATCTTGATTAGGGTCTCTTATTGATGTGAATTGGATGATTTGTAAAATAAAGAATCCGTCATAATATTTCTGGTTTGGATGACTTGTCTTTTGGTTCCAAACACTCTATTTCACACAATAATCATGAGATTAAAATTTATGTCTAAATTACAGAGCATATTAATTAAAACAAACATGTCGATGCACAATTGAAAATCTATATGTGTTTAGTTCCATCGCTCAAAGGAGTAATTCACCCTAATTTGCATTTCAAACTAATGTGAATTGGGTTGTTGCTTAAAAAATGAGACTTTATATTCACTACATGCTAATCATGCTCCTTTTGTTGTTACAAGCACTATTTTTCTTGCGATGACTATGAAATTGTCTTTTGTCTCCTTATTAACAACTATATTCATGAAGAAAACAATGTCCATATCTATAGAATGCATTTAATATTAACAAAAAATGGGATGCATAATCTTGATTAGGGTTTCTTATTGATGTGAATTGGTTCATTTTTAATATAAAGAAACCCTCACAACCTTTCTGGATTCGAAGACTTGTCTTTTGGTTCCAAACACTCTTTTTCACACAATCATGTGAGATTAAACTTTATGACTAAATTACCAGTATATTAATTAAAACAAACATGTCGACGCACAATTGAAAATCTAAATGTGTTTAGTTCCATCACCCCAATGAGTCATTGATTCTAATTTGCATTTCATAGTAATGTGAATTGGGTTATTACCTAAATAATGAGACTTTATATTCACTACATGCTAATTAGGCTCCTTTTGTTATTACAAGTACTATTTTTCTTTCAATGACTATGAAATTATCTTTTGTCTCCATATTAACAACTATATTCATCAAGAATACAATGTCCATATCTATACAACGCATTCAATATTAACAAACAATCGGGTCTATAATCATGATCAAGCTTTCTTATTGATGTGAATTGGTTGATTTTTAAAATAAAGAATCCCTCACAAGATTTCTGGTTTGGAATACATGTCTTTTGATTTCCAACACTCTTTTTCACACAATCATCGTGACATTAAAATTTATGAGTAAATTACACAGTATATTAATTAAAACAATCATGGCGATGCACAATTGAAAATCTAAATGTGTTTAGTTCCATCAGCGAAATGAGTCATTGATTTTGATTTGCATTTTGTACTAATGTGAATTGGGTTGTTAACTAAATAATGACACTTTATATTAACTACACGCTAATCAGGCTCCTTTTGTTACTACAAGCACTATTTTTCTTCCAATGACTATGAAGTTATCTTTTGTCTCCTTATTAACAACTATACTCATCAAGAAAACAATGTCCATATCTATACAATGCATTCAATATTAACAAACAATGGGGTCCATAATCTTGATTAGGGTTTCTTATTCATGTGAATTGGTTGATTTTTAAAATAAAGAATCCGTCACAATATTTCTGGTTTGGAAGACATGTCTTTTGATTCCAAACGCTCTTTTCCACACAATCATTGTGAGATTAAAATTTATGACTAAATTACACAGTTTATTAATTAAAACAAACATGTCCACGCACAATTGAAAATCTAAATGTGTTTAGTTCTGTCACCCAAATGAGTCATTGATTCTCATTTGCACTTCGTTCTAATGTGAATTGGGTTATTACCTAAATAATGAGACTTCATATTCACTACATGCTAATTAGGCTCCTTTTATTATTACAACCACTATTTTTCATGCAATGACTATGAAATTATCTTTTGTCTCCTTATTAACAACTATATTCATCAAGAAAACAATGTCCATATCTATACAATGCATTAAAATATTAACAAACAATGGGGTCCATAATCTTGATTAGGGTTTCTTATTGATGTGAATTGGTTGATTTTTAACATAAAGAATCCCTCAAAAGATTTCTGGTTTGAAATACCTGTCTTTTGATTCCAAACACTCTTTTTCACTCAATCATTGTGAGAATAAAATTTATGACGAAATTACCAGTATATTAATTAAAACAAACATTTCGACGCACAATTGAAAATCTAAATGTGTTTAGTTCCTTTACCCAAATGAGTCATTGATTCTAATTTGCTTTTCGTACTGATGTGAATTGGGTTATTACCTAAATAATGGGACTTTATCTTCACTACATGCTAATTATGCTCCTTTTGTTATTACAAGCACTATTTTTCATGCAATGACTATGAAATTATGTTTTGTCTCCTTATTCACAACAATATTCATGAAGAAAATAATGTCCATATCAATACAATGCATTCAATATTAAAAAACAATGGGGTCCATAATCTTGATTAGGGTCTCTTATTGATGTGAATTGGATGATTTGTAAAATAAAGAATCCGTCATAATATTTCTGGTTTGGATGACTTGTCTTTTCGTTCCAAACACTCTATTTCACACAATAATCATGAGATTAAAATTTATGTCTAAATTACAGAGCATATTAATTAAAACAAACATGTCGATGCACAATTGAAAATCTATATGTGTTTAGTTCCATCGCTCAAAGGAGTAATTCACCCTAATTTGCATTTCAAACTAATGTGAATTGGGTTATTGCTTAAAAAATGAGACTTTATATTCACTACATGCTAATCATGCTCCTTTTGTTGTTACAAGCACTATTTTTCTTGCGATGACTATGAAATTGTCTTTTGTCTCCTTATTAACAACTATATTCATGAAGAAAACAATGTCCATATCTATAGAATGCATTTAATATTAACAAAAAATGGGGTGCATAATCTTGATTAGGGTTTCTTATTGATGTGAATTGGTTCATTTTTAATATAAAGAAACCCTCACAACCTTTCTGGATTCGAAGACTTGTCTTTTGGTTCCAAACACTCTTTTTCACACAATCATGTGAGATTAAACTTTATGACTAAATTACCAGTATATTAATTAAAACAAACATGTCGAAGCACAATTGAAAATCTAAATGTGTTTAGTTCCATCACCCCAATGAGTCATTGATTCTAATTTGCATTTCGTAGTAATGTGAATTGCGTTATTACCTAAATAATGAGACTTTATATTCACTACATGCTAATTAGGCTCCTTTTGTTATTACAAGCACTATTTTTCTTGCAATGACTATGAAATTATCTTTTGTCTCCTTATTAACAACTATATTCATCAAGAAAACAATGTCCATATCTATACAACGCATTGAATATTAACAAACAATCGGGTCTATAATCTTGATCAAGCTTTCTTATTGATGTGAATTGGTTGATTTTTAAAATAAAGAATCCCTCACAAGATTTCTGGTTTGGAATACATGTCTTTTTATTCCCAACACTCTTTTTCACACAATCATTGTGAGATTAAAATTTATGTCTAAATTACACAGCATATTAATTAAAACAAACATGTCGATGCACAATTGAAAATCTAAATGTGTTTAGTTCCATCACTCAAAGGAGTCATTCACCCTAATTTGCATTTCATACTAATGTGAATTGGGTTATTGCTTAAAAAATGAGACTTTATATTCACTACATGCTAATCAGGCTACTTTTGTTGTTTTAAAAGCACTATTCTTCTTGCGATGACTATAAAATTGTCTTTTGTCTCCTTATTAACAACTATATTCATGAAGAAAACAATATCCATATCTATAGAATGCATTCAATATTAAGAAAAAATGGGGTGCACAATCTTGATTAGGTTTTCTTATTGACGTGAATTTGTTCATTTTTAATATAAAGAAACCCTCACAACCTTTCTGCATTCAAAGACTTGTGTTTTGGACCAAAACACTCTTTTTCACACAATCATCGTTAGATTACAATTTATGTCTAAATTACACATTATATTAAATAAAACAAACATGTCAACGCACAATTGAAAATCTAAATTTGTTTAGTTTCATCACCCAATTGAGTCATTGATTCTAATTTGCATTTCGTACTAATGTGAATTGGTTTATTACCTAAATAAGGAGACTTTATATTCACTACATGCTAATTAGGCTCCTTTTGTTATTACAAGCACTATTACAAGCACTATTAACAAACAATCCATAATCTTGATTAGGCTTTCTTATTGTTGTGAATTGGTTAATTTTTAAAATAAAGAAACCCTCACAATATTTCTGGTTTGGAATACATGTCTTTTGATTCCCAACACTCTTTTTCACACAATCATCATGACATTAAAATTTATGGGTAAATTACACAGTATATTAATTAAAAAAATCATGGCGACGCAATTGAAAATCTAAATGTGTTTAGTTCCATCACCCAAATGAGTCATTGATTCTAATTTGCATTTTGTACTAATGTGAATTGGGTTATTATCTAAATTATGACACTTTATATTAACTACATGCTAATCAGGCTCCTTTTGTTATTCCAAGCACTATTTTTCATGCAATGACTATGAAATTATCTTTTGTCTCCTTATTAACAACTATATTCATCAAGAAAAGAATGTCCATATCTATAAAATGCATTCAATATTAACAAACAACGGAGTCCATAATCTTGATTAGGGTTTCTTATTGATGTGAATTGGTTGATTTTTAAAATAAAGAATTTGTCACAATATTTCTGGTTTGGAAGACATGTCTTTTGATTACAAACACTCTTTTCCACACAATCATCGTGAGATTAAAATTTATAACTAAATTACACAGTATATTTATTAAAACAAACACGTCGACGCATAATTGAAATTCTAAATGTGTTTAGTTCCATCACCCAAATGAGTCATTGATTCTAATTTGCATTTCGTTCTAATGTGAATTGGGTTATTACCTAAATAATGAGACTTTATATTCACTACATGCTAATCAGACTCCTTTTGTTGTTACAAGCACTATTTTTCTTGCAATGACTATCAAATTATATTTTGTCTTCCTATTAACAACTATATTCATCAAGAAAACAATGTCCATATCTATAGAAAGCATTCAATATTAACAAAAAATGGGGTCCATAATATTTATTAGGCTTTCTTATTGATGTGAATTGGTTGATTTTTAAAATAAAGAACCCCTCACAAGATTTCTGGTTTGGAAGACATGTCATTTGATTCCAAACACTCTTTTCCACACAATCATCGAGAGATTAAAATTTATGACTAAATTACACAGTATATTAATGAAAACAAACATGTCGACGCATAATTGAAATTCTAAATGTGTTTAGTTCCATCACCCAAATGAGTCATTGATTCTAATTTACATTTCGTACTAATGTGAATTGGATTATTAACTAAATAATGACACTTTCTATTAACTACACGGTAATCAGGCTCCTTTTGTTGTTACAAGCACTATTTTTCTTGCAATGAATATGAAATTATCTTTTGTCTCCTTATTAACAACTATATTCATCAAGAAAACAATGTCCATATCTATATAATGCATTCAATATTAATAAACAATGGGGTCCATAATCTTGATTAGGGATTCTTATTGATGTGAATTGGTTGACTTTAAAATAAAGATTCCCTCACAAGATTTCTGGTTTGGAATACATGTCTTTTGATTCCAAACAGTCTTTTTCACACAATGATTGTGAGATTAAAATTTATGACTAACTTACACAATATACTAATTAAAACAAACATGTCGACGCACAATTGAAAATCTAAATGTGTTTAGTTCCATCACCCAAATGAGTCATTGATTCTAATTTGCATTTCGTACTAATGTGAATTGGGTTATCACCTAAATAATGAGACTTTATATTCACTACATGCTAATTAGGCTCCTTTTGTTGTTACAAGCACTACTTTTCTTCCAATGAATATGAAATTATCTTTTGTCTCCTTATTAACAACTATATTCATCAAGAAAACAATGTCCATATCTATATAATGCATTCAATATTAATAAACAATGGGGTCCATAATCTTGATTAGGGATTCTTATTGATGTGAATTGGTTGATTTTAAAATAAAGATTCCCTCACAAGATTTCTGGTTTGGAATACATGTCTTTTGATTCCAAACAGTCTTTTTCACCCAATGATTGTGAGATTAAAATTTATGTGTAAATTACCGAGTATATTAATTAAAAAAAATATGTGGACGCACAATTGAAAATCTAAATGTGTTTAGTTCCATCACCCAAAATGAGTCATTGATTCTAATTTGCATTTCGTACTAATGTGAATTGGGTTATTACCTAAATAATGATACTTTATATTCACTACATTCTAATCAAGCTCCTTTTGTTATTACAAGCACTATTTTTCTTGCAATGACTATGAAATTATCTTTTGTCTCCTTATTAACAACTATATTCATCAAGTAAACACTATCCATATATATACAATGCATTCAAGATTAACAAACAATGGGGTCTATAATCTTGATTACGGTTTCTTATTGATGTGAATTGGGTGATTTTTAAAATAAAGAAACCCTCACATAATTTCATGTTTGGAAGACTTTTCTTTTGATTCCACACACTCTTTTTCACCCAATGATCGTATGATTAAAATTTATGACTAAATTACACAATATATTAATTAAAAGAAACATGTCGACGCACAATTGAAAATCTAAATGTGTTTAGTTCCATCACCCAAATGAGTCATTGATTCTAATTTGCATTTCGTACTAATGTGAATTGGGTTATTACCTAAATAATGAGACTTTATAGTCACTACATGCTAATTAGGCCCCTTTTGTTATTACAAGCACTATATTTCATGCAATGACTATGAAATTATCTTTTGTCTCCTTATCAACAACTATATTCATCAAGTAAACAATGTCCATATCTCTACAATGCATTCAAGATTAACAAACAATGGAGTCCATAATCTTGATTAGGTTTCTTATTGATGCGAATTGGGTGATTTTTAAAATCAAGAATCCCTCACATAATTTCAGGTTTGGAAGACTTTTCTTTTGATTCCAAACACTCTTTTTCACACAATGATCGTATGATTAAAATTTATGACTAAATTACACAATATATTAATTAAAACAAACATCTCCACGCACAATTGAAATTCTAAATGTGTTTAGTTCCATCACCCAAATGAGTCATTGATTCTAATTTACATTTCGTACTAATGTGAATTGAGTTATTAACTAAATAATGACACTTTCTATTAACTACACGGTAATCAGGCTCCTTTTGTTGTTACAAGCACTATTTTTCTTGCAATGAATATGAAAATATCTTTTTTGTCTCCTTATTAACAACTATATTCATCAAGAAAACAATGTCCATATCTATATAATGCACTCAATATTAATAAACAATGGGGTCCATAATCTTGATTAGGGATTCTTATTGATGTGAATTGGTTGATTTTAAAATAAAGATTCCCTCACAAGATTTCTGGTTTGGAATACATGTCTTTTGATTCCAAACAGTCTTTTTCACTCAATGATTGTGAGATTAAAATTTATGAGTAAATTACCCAGTATATTAATTAAAAAAAATATGTGGACGCACAATTGAAAATCTAAATGTGTTTAGTTCCATCACCCAAAATGAGTCATTGATTCTAATTTGCATTTCGTACTAATGTGAAATTGGGTTATTACCTAAATAATGATACTTTATATTCACTACATTCTAATCAAGCTCCTTTTGTTATTACAAGCACTATTTTTCTTGCAATGACTATGAAATTATCTTTTGTCTCCTTATTAACAACTATATTCATCAAGTAAACACTATCCATATATATACAATGCATTCAAGATTAACAAACAATGGGGTCTATAATCTTGATTACGGTTTCTTATTGATGTGAATTGGGTGATTTTTAAAATAAAGAATCCCTCACATAATTTCAGGTTTGGAAGACTTTTCTTTTTATTCCACACACTCTTTTTCACGCAATGATCGTATGATTAATATTTATGACTAAATTACACAATATATTAATTAAAAGAAACATGCCGACGCACAATTGAAAATCTAAATGTGTTTAGTTCCATCACCCAAATGAGTCATTGATTCTAATTTGCATTTTGTACTAATGTGAATTAGGTTATTACCTAAATAATGAGACTTCATATTCACTACATGCTAATTAGGCCCCTTTTGTTATTACAAGCTCTATATTTCATGCAATGACTATGAAATTATCTTTTGTCTCCTTATTAACAACTATATTCATCAAGTAAACAATGTCCATATCTCTACAATGCATTCAAGATTAACAAACAATGGAGTCCATAATCTTGATTAGGTTTCTTATTGATGCGAATTGGGTGATTTTTAAAATCAAGAATCCCTCACATAATTTCAGGTTTGGAAGACTTTTCTTTTGATTCCAAACACTCTTTTTCACACAATGATCGTATGATTAAAATTTATGACTAAATTACACAATATATTAATTAAAACAAACATCTCCACGCACAATTGAAATTCTAAATGTGTTTAGTTCCATCACCCAAATGAGTCATTGATTCTAATTTACATTTCGTACTAATGTGAATTGAGTTATTAACTAAATAATGACACTTTCTATTAACTACACGGTAATCAGGCTCCTTTTGTTGTTACAAGCACTATTTTTCTTGCAATGAATATGAAATTATCTTTTGTCTCCTTATTAACAACTATATTCATGAAGAAAACAATGTCCATATCTATATAATGCATTCAATATTAATAAACAATGGTGTCGATAATCTTGATTAGGGATTCTTATTGATGTGAATTGGTTGATTTTAAAATAAAGATTCCCTCACAAGATTTCTGGTTTGGAATACATGTCTTTTGATTCCAAACAGTCTTTTTCACACAATGATTGTGAGATTAAAATTTATGAGTAAATTACCCAGTATATTAATTAAAAAAAATATGTGGACGCACAATTGAAAATCTAAATGTGTTTAGTTCCATCACCCAAAATGAGTCATTGATTCTAATTTGCATTTCGTACTAATGTGAATTGGGTTATTACCTAAATAATGATACTTTATATTCACTACATTCTAATCAAGCTCCTTTTGTTATTACAAGCACTATTTTTCTTGCAATGACTATGAAATTATCTTTTGTCTCCTTATTAACAACTATATTCATCAAGTAAACACTATCCATATATATACAATGCATTCAAGATTAACAAACAATGGGGTCTATAATCTTGATTACGGTTTCTTATTGATGTGAATTGGGTGATTTTTAAAATAAAGAATCCCTCACATAATTTCAGGTTTGGAAGACTTTTCTTTTGATTCCACACACTCTTTTTCACACAATGATCGTATGTTTAATATTTATGACTAAATTACACAATATATTAATTAAAAGAAACATGTCAACGCACAATTGAAAATTTAAATGTGTTTAGTTCCATCACCCAAATGAGTCATTGATTCTAATTTGTGAATTGGGCTATTACCTAAATAATGAGACTTTATATTCACTACATGCTAATTAGGCCCCTTTTGTTATTACAAGCACTATATTTCATGCAATGACTATGAAATTATCTTTTGTCTCCTTATTAACAACTATATTCATCAAGTAAACAATGTCCATATCTATACAATGCATTCAAGATTAACAAACAATGGAGTCCATAATCTTTATTAGGTTTCTTATTGATGCGAATTGGGTGATTTTTAAAATCAAGAATCCCTCACATAATTTCAGGTTTGGAAGACTTTTCTTTTGATTCCATACACTCTTTTTCACACAATGATCGTATGATTAAAATTTATGACTAAATTACACAATATATTAATTAAAACAAACATCTTCACGCACAATTGAAATTCTAAATGTGTTTAGTTCCATCACCCAAATGAGTCATTGATTCTAATTTACATTTCGTACTAATGTGAATTGGGTTATTAACTAAATAATGACACTTTCTATTAACTACACGGTAATCAGGCTCCTTTTGTTGTTACAAGCACTATTTTTTTTGCAATGAATATGAAATTATCCTTTGTCTCCTTATTAACAACTATATTCATCAAGAAAACAATGTCCATATCTATATAATGCATTCAATATTAATAAACAATGGTGTCCATAATCTTGATTAGGGATTCTTATTGATGTGAATTGGTTGATTTTAAAATAAAGATTCCCTCACAAGATCTCTGGTTTGGAATACATGTCTTTTGATTCCAAACAGTCTTTTTCACTCAATGATTGTGAGATTAAAATTTATGAGTAAATTACCCAGTATATTAATTAAAAAAAATATGTAGACGCACAATTGAAAATCTAAATGTGTTTAGTTCCATCACCCAAAATGAGTCATTGATTTTAATTTGCATTTCGTACTAATGTGAATTGGGTTATTACCTAAATAATGATAATTTATATTCACTACATTCTAATCAAGCTCCTTTTGTTATTACAAGCACTATTTTTCTCGCAATGAATATGAAATTATCTTTGGTCTCCTTATTAACAACTATATTCATCAAGTAAACACTATCCATATATATACAATGCATTCAAGATTAACAAACAATGGGGTCTATAATCTTGATTACGGTTTCTTATTTATGTGAATTGGGTGATTTTTAAAATAAAGAATCCCTCACATAATTTCAGGTTTGGAAGACTTTTCTTTTGATTCCAGACACTCTTTTTCACACAATGATCGTATGATTAAAATTTATGACTAAATTACTCAATATATTAATTAAAAGAAACATGTCGACGCACAATTGAAAATCTAAATGTGTTTAGTTCCATCACCCAAATGAGTCATTGATTCTAATTTGCATTTCGTACTAATGTGAATTGGGTTATTACCTAAATAGTGAGACTTTATATTCACTACATGCTAATTAGGCCCCTTTTGTTATTACAAGCACTATTTTTCATGCAATGACTATGAAATTATCTTTTGTCTCCTTATTAACAACTATATTCATCAAGTAAACAATGTCCATATCTATACAATGCATTCAAGATTAACAAACAATGGAGTCCATAATCCTGATTAGGTTTCTTATTGATGGGAATGGGGTGATTTTTAAAAGCAAGAATCCCTCACATAATTTCAGGTTTGGAAGACTTTTCTTCTGATTCCAAACACTCTTTTTCACACAATGATCGTATGATTAAAATTTATGACTAAATCACACAATATATTAATTAAAACAAACATCTCCATGCACAATTGAAATTCTAAATGTGATTAGTTCCATCACCCAAATGAGTCATTGATTCTAATTTACATTTCGTACTAATGAGAATTGGGTTATTAACTAAATAATGACACTTTATATTAACAACACGGTAATCAGGCTCCTTTTGTTGTCACAAGCACTATTTTTCTTGCAATGAATATGAAATTATCTTTTGTCTCCTTATTAACAACTATATTCATCAAGAAAACAATGTCCATATCTATATAATGCATTCAATATTAATAAACAATGGGGTCCATAATCTTGATTAGGGATTCTTATTGATGGGAATTGGTTGATTTTAAAATAATGATTCCCTCACAAGATTTCTGGTTTGGAATACATATCTTTTGATTCCAAACAGTCTTTTTCACTCAATGATTGTGAGATTAAAATTTATGAGTAAATTACTCAGTATATTAATCAAAAAAATATGTGGACGCACAATTGAAAATCTAAATGTGTTTAGTTCCATCACCCAAATGAGTCATTGATTCTAATTTGCATTTCGTACTAATGTGAATTGGGTTATTACCTAAATAATGAGACTTTATATTCACTACATGCTAATTAGGCCCCTTTTGTTATTACAAGCTCTGTTTTTCATGCAATGACTACGAAATTATCTTTTGTCTCCATATTAACAACTATATTCATCAAGTAAACAATGTCCATATCTATACAATGCATTCACGATTAACAAATAATGGAGTCCATAATCTTGATTGGGTTTCTTATTGATGCGAATTGGGTGATTTTTAAAATCAAGAATCCCTCACATAATTTCAGGTTTGGAAGACTTTTCTTTTGATTCCAAACACTCTTTTTCACACAATGATCGTATGATTAAAATTTATGACTAAATTACACAATATATTAATTAAAACAAACATCTCCACGCACAATTGAAATTCTAAATGTGTTTAGTTCCATCACCCAAATGAGTCATTGATTCTAATTTACATTTCGTACTAATTTGAATTGGGTTATTAACTAAATAATGACAATTTCCATTAACTACACGGTAATCAGGCTCCTTTTGTTGTTACAAGCACTATTTTTCTTGCAATGAATATGAAATTATCTTTTGTCTCCTTATTAACAACTATATTCATCAAGAAAACAATGTCCATATCTATATAATGCATTCAATATTAATAAACAATGGGGTCCATAATCTTGATTAGGGATTCTTGTTGATTTGAATTGGTTGATTTTAAAATAATGATTCCCTCACAAGATTTCTGGTTTGGAATACATGTCTTTTGATTCCAAACAGTCTTTTTCACTCAATGATTGTGAGATTATGGACTCCATTTTTTGTTAATATTGAATGCATTGTATAGATATGGACATTGTTTTCTTCATGAATATAGTTGCTAATAAGGAGATAAAAGACAATTTCATAGTGATTAGAAGAAAAATAGTGCTTGTAACAACAAAAGGAGCCTGATTAGCATGTAGTGAATATAAAGTCTCATTATTTAGGTAATAACCCAATTCACATTAGTATGAAATTCAAATTAGGATGAATGACTTCTTTGGGAGATGCAACTAAACACATTTAGATTTTCAATTGTGCGTCGACATGTTTGTTTTAATTAATATACTGTGTAATTTAGACATAAATTTTCATCTCACAATGATTGTGTGAAAAAGAGCGTTTTGGTCCAAAAGACAAGTCTTCCAAACCAGAAAGGTTGTGAGGGTTTCTTTATATTAAAAATCAACCACTTCACATTGATAAGAAACCCTAATCAAGATTATGGACCCCATTTGTTTTTAATATTGAATGCATTGTATAGATATGGACATTGTTTTCTTCATGAATATAGTTGCTAATAAGGAGACAAAAGACAATTTCATAGTGATTAGAGGAAAAATAGCGCTTGTAACAACAAAAGGAGCCTGATTAGCATGTAGTGAATATAAAGTCTCATTATTTAGGTAATAACCCAATTCACATTAGTACGATATGCTAATTAGAATCAATGACTGATTTGGGCGATGGAACTAAACACATTTACATTTTCAATTGTGCGTCGACATGTTTGTTTCAATTAATATAATGTGAAATTTAGACATAAATTTTAATCTCACGATGATTGTGTGAATAAGAGTGTTTTGGTCCAAAAGACAAGTCTTCCAAACTAGAAATGTTGTGAGGGTTTCTTTATATTAAAAATCAACCAATTCACATCGATAACAAAGCCTATTCAAGATTATGGACCCATTTTTTATTAATATTGAATGCATTGTATAGATATGGACATTGTTTTCTTCATGAATATAGTTGTTAATAAGGAGACAAAAGACAATTTCATAGTGATTGCAAGAAAAATAGTGGTTGTAACAACAAAAGGAGCCTGATTAGCATGTAGTGAATATAAAGTCTCATTTTTTAAGCAATAACCTAATTCACATTAGTATGAAATGCAAATTAGGATCAATGACTCCTTTGGGAGATGCAACTAAATACATTTAGATTTTCAATTGTGCGTCGACATGTTTGTTTTAATTAATATACTGTGTAATTTAGACATAAATTTTCATCTCACAATGATTGTGTAAAAAAGAGCGTTTTGGTCCAAAAGACAAGTCTTCCAAACCAGAAAGGTTGTGGGGGTTTCTTTATATTAACAATCAACCATTTCACATTGATAAGAAACCCTAATCAAGATTATGGACCCCATTTGTTTTTAATATTGAATGCATTGTATAGATATGGACATTGTTTTCTTCATGAATATAGTTGCTAATAAGGAGACAAAAGACAATTTCATAGTGATTTAGAGGAAAAAATAGCGCTTTGTAACAACAAAAGGAGCCTGATTAGCATGTAGTGAATATAAAGTCTCATTATTTAGGTAATAACCCAATTCACATTAGTACGATATGCTAATTAGAATCAATGACTGATTTGGGCGATGGAACTAAACACATTTACATTTTCAATTGTGTGTCGACATGTTTGTTTCAATTAATATAATGTGAAATTTAGACATAAATTTTAATCTCACGATGATTGTGTGAATAAGAGTGTTTTGGTCCAAAAGACAAGTCTTCCAAACCAGAAATGTTGTGAGGGTTTCTTTATATTAAAAATCAACCAATTCACATCGATAACAAAGCCTATTCAAGATTATGGACCCATTTTTTGTTAATATTGAATGCATTGTATAGATATGGACATTGTTTTCTTCATGAATATAGTTGTTAATAAGGAGACAAAAGACAATTTCATAGTGATTGCAAGAAAAATAGTGGTTGTAACAACAAAAGGAGCCTGATTAGCATGTAGTGAATATAAAGTCTCATTTTTTAAGCAATAACCTAATTCACATTAGTTTGAAATGCAAATTAGGATGAATGACTCCTTTGGGAGATGCAACTAAATACATTTAGATTTTCAATTGTGCGTCGACATGTTTGTTTTAATTAATATACTGTGTAATTTAGACATAAATTTTCATCTCACAATGATTGTGTGAAAAAGAGCGTTTTGGTCCAAAAGACAAGTCTTCCAAACCAGAAAGGTTGTGGGGGTTTCTTTATATTAAAAATCAACCACTTCACATCGATAAGAAACCCTAATCAAGATTATGGACCCCATTTGTTTTTAATATTGAATGCATTGTATAGATATGGACATTGTTTTCTTCATGAATATAGTTGCTAATAAGGAGACAAAAGACAATTTCATAGTGATTAGAAGAAAAATAGCGCTTGTAACAACAAAAGGAGCCTGATTAGCATGTAGTGAATATAAAGTCTCATTATTTAGGTAATAACCCAATTCACATTAGTACGATATGCTAATGAGAATCAATGACTCATTTGGGCGATGGAACCAAACACATTTACATTTTCAATTGTGCGTCGACAAGTTTGTTTTAGTTAATATAATGAGAAATTTAGACATAAATTTTAATCTCACGATGATGGTGTGAAAAAGAGTGTTTTGGTCCAAAAGACAAGTCTTCCAAACCAGAAATGTTGTGGGGGTTTCTTTATATTGAAAATCAACCAATTCACATCGATAAGAAAGCCTAATCAAGATTATAGACCCATTTTTTGTTAATATTGAATGCATTGTATAGATATGGACATTGTTTTCTTCATGAATATAGTTGTTACTAAGGAGACAAAAGACAATTTCATAGTGATTAGAAGAAAAATAATGCCTGTAACAACAAAAGGAGCTTGATTAGCATGTATTGAATATAAAGTCTCATTATTTAGATGATAACCCAATTCACATTAGTACGAAATGCAAATTAGGATGAATGACTCATTTGGGAGATGGAACTAAACACATTTAGATTTTCAATTGTGCATCGACATGTTTGTTTTCATTAATATAATGTGTAATTTAGACATAAATTTTAATCTCACGATAATTGGGTGAAAAACAGTGTTTTGGTCGAAAAGACAAGTCTTCCAAACCAGAAAGGTTGTGAGGGTTTCTTCATATTAAAAATCAACCAATTCACATCGATAAGAAACCCTAATCAAGATTATGGACCCCATTTTTTGTTAATATTGAATGCATTGTATAGATATGGACATTGCTTTCTTCATGAATATAGTTGCTAATAAGGAGACAAAAGACAATTTCATAGTGATTAGAAGAAAAATAGCGCTTGTAACAACAAAAGAAGCCTGATTAGCATGTAGTGAATATAAAGTCTCATTATTTAGGTAATAACCCAATTCACATTAGGACAAAATGCAAATTAGAATCAATGACTCATTTGGGTGATGGAACTAAACTCATTTAGATTTTCCATTTTGCGTCGACATGTTTGTTTTAATTAATATAATGTGAAATTTAGACATAAATTTTAATCTCACGATGACTGTACGAAAAAGAGTGTTTTGGTCTAAAAGACAAGTCTTCCAAACCAAAAATGTTGTGAGGGTTTTTTTATATTAAAAATCAACCAATTCACATCGATAAGAAAGCGTAATCAAGATTATAGACCCATTTCTTCTTAATATTGAATGCATTGTGTAGATATGGACATTGTTTTCTTCATGAATATAGTTGTTACTAAGGAAACAAAAGACAATTTCATAGTGATTAGAAGAAAAATAGTGCGTGTAACAACAAAAGGAGCTTGATTAGCATGTAGTGAATATAAAGTCTCATTCTTTAGATCATAACCCAATTCACATTAGTACGAAATGCAAATTAGGATGAATGACTCATTTGGGTTATGGAACGAAACACATTTAGATTTTCAATTGTGCGTCGACATGTTTGTTTTAATTAATATAATGCGTAATTTAGACATAAATTTTAATCTCACGATAATTGGGTGAAAAAGAGTGTTTTGGTCCAAAAGACAAGTCTTCCAAACCAGAAAGGTTATGAGGGTTTCTTCATATTAAAAATCAACCAAATCACATCGATAAGAAACCCTAATCAAGATTAGGGACCCCAGTTTTTGTTAATATTGAATGCATTGTATAGATATGGACATTGTTTTCTTCATGAATATAGTTGTTAATAAGGGGACAAAAGACAATTTCATAGTTATTAGAAGAAAAATAGTGCTTGTAACAACAAAAGAAGCCTGATTAGCATGTAGTGAATATAAAGTCTCATTATTTAGGTAATAACCCAATTCACATTAGTACGAAATGCAAATTAGAATCAATGACTCATTTGGGTGATGGAACTAAACACATTTAGATTTTCAATTGTGCGTCGACATATTTCTTTTAATTAATATATTGAGTAATTTAGTCATAAATTTTAATCATACGATCATTGTGTGAAAAAGAGTGTCTGGAATCAAAAGAAAAATCACCCCATTCCCTCACAACATTTTTGGTTTGGAAGACTTGTGTTTTGGAACAAAACACTCTTTTTCACACAATCATCATGAGATTAAAAATTATGTCTAAATTTCACATTATATTAATTAAGACAAAGTTGTCGACGCACAATTGAAAATATAAATGTGTTTAGTTCCATCACCCAAATGAGTCATTGATTCTAATTTGCATTTCGTACTAATGTGAATTGGGTATTACATAAATAATGAGACTTTATATTCACTACATGCTAATCAGGCTCCTTTTGTTGTTACGAGTGCTATTTTTCTTCTAATCAAGATGAAATTGTCTTTTGTCTCCTTATTAGCAACTATATTCATGAAGAAAAAAATGCCCATATCTATACAATGCATTCAATATTAACAAAAAATGGGGTACATAATCTTGATTAGGGTTTCTTATCGATGTGAATTGGTTGATTTTTAATATGAAGAAACCCTCACAACCTTTCTGGTTTGGAAGACTTGTCTTTTGGACCAAGACACTCTTTTTCACCCAATTATTGTGAGATTAAAATTTATGTCTAAATTACACATTATATTAATTAAAACAAACATGTCGACGCACAATTGAAAATCTAAATGTGTTTCGTTCCATCACCAAAATGAGTCATGCATCCTAATTTGCATTTCGTACTAATGTGAATTGGGTTAACATCTAAATAATGAGACTTTATATTCCCTACATGCTAATCAAGATCCTTTTGTTGTTACAAGCACTATTTTTCTTCTAATCACTATGAAATTGTCTTTTGTCTCCTTAGTAACAACTATATTCATGAAGAAAACAATGTCCATATCTATATAATGCATTCAATATTAAAAAAAAATGGGTCTATAATGTTGATTAGGCTTTCTTATCGATGTGAATTGGTTGATTTTTAATATAAAGAAACCCTCACAACATTTTTGGTTTGGAAGACTTGTCTTTTAGACCAAAACACTCGTTTTCGTACCGTCATCGTGAGATTAAAATTTATGTCTAAATTTCACATTATATTAATTAAAACAAACATGTCGACGCAAAATGGAAAATCTAAATAAGTTTAGTCCCATCACCCAAATGAGTCATTCATCCTAATTTGCATTTCGTACTAATGTGAATTGGGTTGTCATTTAAATAATGAGACTTTATATTCCCTACATGCTAATCAAGCTCTTTTTGTTGTTACAAGCACTATTTTTCTTCTAATCACTATGAAATTGTCTTTTGTCTCCTTAGTAACAACTATATTCATGAAGAAAACAATGTCCATATCTATATAATGCATTCAATATTAACAAAAAATGGGTCTATAATGTTGATTAGGCTTTCTTATCGATGTGAATTGGTTGATTTTTAATATAAAGAAACCCTCACAACATTTTTGGTTTGGAAGACTTGTGTTTTAGACCAAAACACTCTTTTCCGTACAGTCATCGTGAGATTAAAATTTATGTCTAAATTTCACATTATATTAAATAAAACAAGCATGTCGACGCAAAATGGAAAATCTAAATAAGTTTAGTTCCATCACCCAATGAGTCATTAATTCTAATTTGCATTTCGTACTAATGTGAATTGGGTTATTACCTAAATAATGAGACTTTATAATCACTACATGCTAATCAGGCTTCTTTTGTTGTTACAAGCACTATTTTTCTTCTAATAACTATGAAATTGCCTTTTGTCCCCTTATTAACAACTATATTCATGAAGAAAACAATGTCCATACCTATACAATGCATTCAATATTAACAAAAAATGGGGTTCATAATCTTGATTAGGGTTTCTTATCGATGTGAATTGGTTGATTTTTAATATGAAGAAACCCTCATAACCTTTCTAGTTTGGAAGACTTGTCTTTTGGACCAAAACACTCTTTTTCACCCAATTATCGTGAGATTAAAATTTATGTCTAAATTAGACATTATATTAATTAAAACAAACATGTCGACGCACAATTGAAAATCTAAATGTGTTTAGTTCCATCACCCAAATGAGTCATTCATCCTAATTTGCATTTCGTACTAATTTGAATTGGGTTATCATCTAAATAATGAGACTTTGTATTCACTACATGCTAATCAAGCTCCTTTTGTTGTTACAAGCACTATTTTTCTTCTAATCACTATGAAATTGTCTTTTGTCTCCTTATTAACAACTATATTCATGAAGAAAACAATGTCCATATCTATACAATGCATTCAATATTAATAAAAAATGGGTCTATAATCTTGATTAGGCTTTCTTATCGATGTGAATTGGTTGATTTTCAATATAAAGAAACCCTCACAACATTTCTGGTTTGGAAGACTTGTCTTTTGGACCAAAACACTCTTTTTCACACAATCATCATGAGATTAAAATTTATGTCTAAATTTCACATTATATTAATTAAAACAAGGTTGTCGACGCACAATTGAAATTCTAAATGTGTTTAGTTCCATCGCCCAAATGAGTCATTGATTCTAATTAGCATATCGTACTAATGTGAATTGGGTTATTGCCTAAAAAATGAGACTTTATATTCACTGCATGCTAATCAGGCTCCTTTTGTTGTTACAAGCGCTATTTTTCTTCTAATCACTATGAAATTGTCTTTTGTCTCCTTATTAGCAACTATAATCATGAAGAAAACAATGTCCATATCTATACAATGCATTCAATATTAAAAACAAATGGGGTCCATAATCTTGATTAGGGTTTCTTATCGATGTGAAGTGGTTGATTTTTAATATAAAGAAACCCTCACAACCTTTTTGGTTTAGAAGACTTGTCTTTTGGACCAAAAGGCTCTTTTTCACACAATCATTGTGAGATGAAAATTTATGTCTAAATTACACAGTATATTAATTAAAACAAACATTTCGACGCACAATTGAAAATCTAAATGTGTTAAGTTCCATCTCCCAAAGGAGTCATTCATCCTAATTTGCATTTCGTACTAATGTGAATTGGGTTATCATCTAAATAATGAGACTTTATATTCACTACATGCTAATCAAGCTCCTTTTGTTGTTACAAGCACTATTTTTCTTCTAATCACTATGAAATTGTCTTTTGTCTCCTTAGTAACAACTATATTCATGAAGAAAACAATGTCCATATCTATACAATGCATTCAATATTAACAAAATATGGGTCTATAATCTTGATTAGGCTTTCATATCGATGTGAATTGGTTGATTTTCAATATAAAGAAACCCTCACAACATTTCTGGTTTGGAAGACTTGTCTTTTGGACCAAAACACTATTTTTCACACAATCATCGTGAGATTAAAATTTATGTCTAAATTTCACATTATATTAATTAAAACAAACTTGTCGACGCACAATTGAAATTCTAAATGTGTTTAGTTCCATCGCCAAAATGAGTCATTAATTCTAATTTGCATTTTGTACTAATGTGAATTGGGTTATTACCAAAATAATGAGACTTTATATTCACTACATGCTAATCAGGCTTCTTTTGTTGTTACAAGCACTATTTTTCTTCTAATAACTATGAAATTGTCTTTTGTCTCCTTATTAACAACTATATTCATGAAGAAAACAATGTCCATATTTATACAATGCAATAACTATTAACAAAAAATGGAGTCCATAATATTGATTGGGGTTTCTTATCGATGTGAATTACTTGATTTTTAATATAAAGAAACCCTCACAACGTTTCTGGTTTGAAAGAATTGTCTTTTGGACCAAAACACTCTTTTTCACATAATCATCGTGAGATTAAAATTTATTTGTAAATTACACATTATATTAATTAAAACAAATATGTCGACGCACAATTGAAAATCTAAATGTGTTTAGTTCCATCACCCAAAGGAGTCATTCATCCTAATTTGCATTTCATACTAATGTGAATTGGGTGAATGCCTAAAAAATGAGACTTTATATTCACTACAGCTAATCAGGCTCCTTTTGGTGTTACAAGCACTATTTTTCTTGCAATGACTATGAAATTGTCTTTTGTCTCCTTATTAACAACTATATTCATGAAGAAAACAATGTCCATATCTATATAATGCATTCAATATTAACAAAAAATGGGTCCATCATCTTGATTAGGCTTCCTTATCGATGTGAATTGGTTCATTTTTAATATAAAGAAACCCTCACAACATTTTTGGTTTGGAAGACTTGTCTTTTGGACCAAAACACTCTTTTTCACACAATAATCGTGAGATTAAAATTTATGTCTAAATTTCACATTATATTATTTAAGACAAAGTTGTCGATGCACAATTGAAAATATAAATGTGTTTAGTTCCATCACCCAAATGAGGCATTGATTCTAATTTGCATTTCGTACTAATGTGAATTGGGTTATTACATAAATAATGAGACTTTATATTCACTACATGCTAATCAGGCTCCTTTTGTTGTTACAAGTGCTATTTTTCTTCTAATCACGATGAAATTGCCTTTTGTCTCCTTATTAGCAACTAGATTCATGAAGAAAACAATGTCCATATCTATACAATGCATTCAATATTAACAAAAAATGGGGTACATAATCTTGATTAGGGTTTCTTATCGATGTGAATTGGTTGATTTTTAATATGAAGAAACCCTCACAACCTTTCTGGTTTGGAAGACTTGTCTTTTGGACCAAAACACTCTTTTTCACCCAATTATTGTGAGATTAAAATTTATGTCTAAATTACACATTATATTAATTAAAACAAACATGTCGACGCACAATTGAAAATCTAAATGTGTTTCGTTCCATCACCCAAATGAGTCATTCATCCTAATTTGCATTTCGTACTAATGTGAATTGGGTTGTCATCTAAATAATGAGACTTTATATTCCCTACATGCTAATCAAGCTCTTTTTGTTGTTACAAGCACTATTTTTCTTCTAATCACTATGAAATTGTCTTTTGTCTCCTTAGTAACAACTATATTCATGAAGAAAACAATGTCCATATCTATATAATGCATTCAATATTAACAAAAAATGGGTCTATAATGTTGATTAGGCTTTCTTATCGATGTGAATTGGTTGATTGTTAATATAAAGAAACACTCACAACATTTTTGGTTTGGAAGACTTGTCTTTTAGACCAAAACACTCTTTTCCGTACAGTCATCGTAAGATTAAAATTTATGTCTAAATTTCACATTATATTAATTAAAACAAACATGTCGACGCAAAATGGAAAATCTAAATAAGTTTAGTTCCATCACCCAATGAGTCATTAATTCTAATTTGCATTTTGTACTAATGTGAATTGGGTTAGTACCTAAATAATGAGACTTTATATTCACTACATGCTAATCAGGCTTCTTTTGTTGTTACAAGCACTATTTTTCTTCTAATAACTATGATATTGTCTTTTGTCCCCTTATTAACAACTATATTCATGAAGAAAACAATGTCCATATCTATACAATGCATTCAATATTAACAAAAAATGGGGTCCATAATCTTGATTAGGGTTTCTTATCGATGTGAATTGGTTGATTTTTAATATGAAGAAACCCTCACAAACTTTCTAGTTTGGAAGACTTGTCTTTTGGACCAAAACACTCTTTTTCACCCAATTATCGTGAAATTAAAATTTATGTCTAAATTACACATTATATTAATTAAAACAAACATGTCGACGCACAATTGAAAATCTAAATGTTTTTTTAGTTCCATCACCCAAATGAGTGATTCATCGTAATTTGCATTTCGTACTAATGTGAATTGGGTTATGATCTAAATAATGAGACTTTGTATTCACTACATGCTAATCAAGCTCCTTTTGTTGTTACAAGCACTATTTTTCTTCTAATCACTATGAAATTGTCTTTTGTCTCCTTAGTAACAACTATATTCATGAAGAAAACAATGTCCATATCTATACAATGCATTCAATATTAATAAAAAATGGGTCTATAATCTTGATTAGGCTTTCTTATCGATGTGAATTGGTTGATTTTCAATATAAAGAAACCCTCACAACATTTCTGGTTTGGAAGACTTGTCTTTTGGACCAAAACACTCTTTTTCACACAATCATCATGAGATTAAAATTTATGTCTAAATTTCACATTATATTAATTAAAACAAAGTTGTCGATGCACAATTGAAATTCTAAATGTGTTTAGTTTCATCGCCCAAATGAGTCATTGATTCTAATTAGCATATCGTACTAATGTGAATTGGGTTATTACATAAATAATGAGACTTTATATTCACTACATGCTAATCAGGCTCCTTTTGTTGTTACAAGCGCTATTTTTTCTTCTAATCACTATGAAATTGTCTTTTGTCTCCTTATTAGCAACTATATTCATGAAAGAAAACAATGTCCATATCTATACAATGCATTCAATATTAACAAAAAAATGGGTCTATAATCTTGATTAGGCTTTCTTATCGATGTGAATTGGTTGATTTTTCAATATATAAAGAAACCCTCACAACATTTCGGGTTTGGAAGACCTGTCTTTTGGACCAAAACACTCTTTTTCACACAATCATCATGAGATTAAAATTTATGTCTAAATTTCACATTAGCAACTATATTCATGAAGAAAACAATGTACATATCTATACAATGCATTCAATATTAACAAAAAATGGAGTCCATAATCTTGATTAGGGTTTCTCATCGATGTGAATTGGTTGATTTTTAACATGAAGAAACCCTCACAACCTTTCTGGTTTGGAAAAACTTGTCTTTTGGACCAAAACACTCATTTTCACCCAATCATTGTGAGATTAAAAATTTATGACTAAATTACACAGTATATTAATTAAAACAAACATGTCGATGCACAATTGAAAATCTAAATGTGTTTAGTTCAATCACCCAAATCAGTCATTGATTCTAATTTGCATTTCGCACTAATGTGAATTGGGTTATTATATAAATAATGAGACTTTATATTCACTACATGCTAATCAACCTCCTTTTGTTGTTACAAGCACTATTTTTCTTCTAACCACTATGAAATTGTCTTTTGTCTCCTTAGTAACAACTATATTCATGAAGAAAAAAATGTCCATATCTATACAATGCATTCAATATTAACAAAAAATGGGGTCCACAATATTGATTGGGGTTTCTTATCGATGTGAATTACTTGATTTTTAATATAAATAAACCCTCACACAACTTTTTCTGCTTTGGAAGACTTGTCTTTTGGACCAAAACACTCTTTTTTTCACACAATCATCGTCAGATTAAAATTTATATCAAAATTAAACATTATAGTAATTAAAACAAACATGTCAACGCACAATTGAAAATCTAAATGTGTTTAGTTCCATCGCCCAAATGAATCATTGATTCTAATTTGCATTTCGTACTAATGTGAATTGGGTTATTACATAAATAATGAGACTTTATATTCACTCACTACATGCTAAATCAAGCTCCTTTTGTTGTTACAAGCACTATTCTTTTTTTCTTCTAATCACTATGAAATTGTCTTTTGTCTCCTTAGTAACAACTATATTCATGAAGAAAAACAATGTCCATATCTATACAATGCATTCAATATTAATAAAAAATGGGTCTATAATCTTGATTAGGCTTTCTTATCGATGTGAATTGGTTGATTTTCAATATAAAGAAACCCTCACAACATTTCTGGTTTGGAAGACTTGTCTTTTGGACCAAAACACTCTTTTTCACACAATCATCATGAGATTAAAATTTATGTCTAAATTTCACATTATATTAATTAAAACAAAGTTGTCGATGCACAATTGAAATTCTAAATGTGTTTAGTTTCATCGCCCAAATGAGTCATTGATTCTAATTAGCATATCGTACTAATGTGAATTGGGTTATTACATAAATAATGAGACTTTATATTCACTACATGCTAATCAGGCTCCTTTTGTTGTTACAAGCGCTATTTTTCTTCTAATCACTATGAAATTGTCTTTTGTCTCCTTATTAGCAACTATATTCATGAAGAAAACAATGTCCATATCTATACAATGCATTCAATATTAACAAAAAATGGGTCTATAATCTTGATTAGGCTTTCTTATCGATGTGAATTGGTTGATTTTCAATATATAAAGAAACCCTCACAACATTTCGGGTTTGGAAGACCTGTCTTTTGGACCAAAACACTCTTTTTCACACAATCATCATGAGATTAAAATTTATGTCTAAATTTCACATTAGCAACTATATTCATGAAGAAAACAATGTACATATCTATACAATGCATTCAATATTAACAAAAAATGGAGTCCATAATCTTGATTAGGGTTTCTCATCGATGTGAATTGGTTGATTTTTAACATTAAGAAACCCTCACAACCTTTCTGGTTTGGAAAACTTGTCTTTTGGACCAAAACACTCATTTTCACCCAATCATTGTGAGATTAAAATTTATGACTAAATTACACAGTATATTAATTAAAACAAACATGTCGATGCACAATTGAAAATCTAAATGTGTTTAGTTCAATCACCCAAATCAGTCATTGATTCTAATTTGCATTTCGCACTAATGTGAATTGGGTTATTATATAAATAATGAGACTTTATATTCACTACATGCTAATCAACCTCCTTTTGTTGTTACAAGCACTATTTTTTTTCTTCTAACCACTATGAAATTGTCTTTTGTCTCCTTAGTAACAACTATATTCATGAAGAAAACAATGTCCATATCTATACAATGCATTCAATATTAACAAAAAAATGGGGTCCACAATATTGATTGGGGTTTCTTATCGATGTGAATTACTTGATTTTTAATATAAATAAACCCTCACAACTTTTCTGCTTTTGGAAGACTTGTCTTTTTGGACCAAAACACTCTTTTTCACACAATCATCGTCAGATTAAAAATTTATATCAAAATTAAACATTATAGTAATTAAAACAAACATGTCAACGCACAATTGAAAATCTAAATGTGTTTAGTTCCATCGCCCAAAATGAATCATTGATTCTAATTTGCATTTCGTACTAATGTGAATTGGGTTTATTACATAAATAATGAGACTTTATATTCACTACATGCTACTCAAGCTCCCTTTTCTTGTTTACAAGCACTATATTTTTCTTCTAATCACTATGAAATTGTCTTTTGTCTCCTTAGTGACAACTATATTCATGAAGAAAACAATGTCCATATCTATATAATGCATACAATATTAACAAAAAATGGGTCTATAATCTTGATTAGGCTTTCTTATCGATGTGAATTGGTTGATTTTTAATATAAAGAAACCCTCACAACATTTTTGGTTTGGAAGACTTGTCTTTTGGACCAAAACACTCTTTTTCACACAATCATCGTGAGATTAAAATTTATGTCTAAATTTCACATTATATTAATTAAGACAAAGTTGTCGATGCACAATTGAAAATCTAAATGTGTTTAGTTCCATCACCCAAATGAGTCATTGATTCTAATTTGCATTTTTGTACTAATGTGAATTGGGTTATTACATAAATAATGAGACTTTATATTCACTACATGCTAATCAAGCTCCTTTTGTTGTTACAAGCGCTATTTTTCTTCTAATCACTATGAAACTGTCTTTTGTCTCCTTATTAACAACTATATTCATGAAGAAAACAATGTCCATATCTATACAATGCATTCAATAATAACAAAAAATGGAGTGAACAATCTTGATTGGGGTTTCTTATCGACGTGAATTACTTTATTTTTAATATAAAGAAACCCTCACAACCTTTCTGGTTTGGAAGAATTGTCTTTTGGACCAAAACACAATTTTTTCACACAATCATCATGAGATTAAAAATATTTATGTCTAAATTACACATTATATTATTGAAAACAAACGTGTGTTGATGCACAATTGAAAATCTAAATGTGTTTAGTTCCATCACCCAACGGAGTCATTCATCCTAATTTGCATTTCATGCTAATGTGAATTGGGTTATTGCCTAAAAAAATGAGACTTTATATTCACTGCATGCTAATCAGGCTCCTTTTTGTTGTTACAAGCACTATATTTTTCTTGCACTGACTATGAAATTGTCTTTTGTCTTCTTATTAACAACTATATTCATGAAGAAAACAATGTCCATATCTATACAATGCATTCAATATTAATAAAAAATGGGTCCATAATCTTGATTACGCTTTCTTATCGATGTGAATTGGTTGATTTTTTATATAAAGAAACCCTCACAACATTTTTGGTTTGGAAGACTTGTCTTTTGGATCAAAACACTCTTTTTCACACAATCATCGTGAGATTAAAATTTGTCTAAATTTCACATTATATTAATTAAGACAAAGTTGTCGACGCATAATTGAAAATCTAAATGTGTTTAGTTCCATCACCCAAATGAGTCATTGATGCTAATTTTTCATTTCGTACAAATGTGAATTGGGTTTTTACATAAATAATGAGACTTTATATTCACTACATGCTAATCAGGCTTCTTTTGTTGTTAGAAGCACTATTTTTCTTCAAATAACTATGAAATTGTCTTTGTCTCCTTATTAACAACTATATTCATGAAGAAAACAATGTCCATATCTATACAATGCATTCAATATTAAGAAAAAATGGGGTCCATAATCTTGATTAGGGTTTCTTATCGATGTGAATTGGTTGATTTTTAATATGAAGAAACCCTCACAACCTTTCTGGTTTGGAGGACTTGTCTTTTGGACCAAAACACTCTTTTTCACCCAATCATCGTGGGATTAAAATTTATGTCTAAATTACACATTATATTAATTAAAACAAACATGTCAACGCACAATTGAAAATCTAAATGTGTTTAGTTCCATCACCCAAATGAGTCATTGATTCTAATTTGCATTTTTTACTAATGTGAATTGGGTTATTCCCTAAATAATGAGTCTTTATATTCACTACATGCTAATCAAGCTCCTTTTGTTGTTACAAGCACTATTTTTCTTCTAATCACTATGAAATTGTCTTTTGTCTCCTTAGTAACAACTATATTCATGAAGAAAACAATGTCCATA
Source organism: Ceriops zippeliana (assembly GCA_037897445.1). Classification (NCBI taxonomy): domain Eukaryota; kingdom Viridiplantae; phylum Streptophyta; class Magnoliopsida; order Malpighiales; family Rhizophoraceae; genus Ceriops; species Ceriops zippeliana. The sequence goes on from JBAPLH010001752.1 coordinate 58,844, forward strand.
TCTATACAATGCATTCAATATTAAAAACAAATGGGGTCCATAATCTTGATTAGGGTTTCTTATCGATGTGAAGTGGTTGATTTTTAATATAAAGAAACCCTCACAACCTTTTTGGTTTAGAAGACTTGTCTTTTGGACCAAAAGGCTCTTTTTCACACAATCATTGTGAGATGAAAATTTATGTCTAAATTACACAGTATATTAATTAAAACAAACATGTCGACGCACAATTGAAAATCTAAATGTGTTAAGTTCCATCTCCCAAAGGAGTCATTCATCCTAATTTGCATTTCGTACTAATGTGAATTGGGTTATCATCTAAATAATGAGACTTTATATATTCACTACATGCTAATCAAGCTCCTCCTTTTGTTGTTACAAGCACTATTTTTCTTCTAATCACTATGAAATTGTCTTTTGTCTCCTTAGTAACAACTATATTCATGAAGAAAACAATGTCCATATCTATACAATGCATTCAATATTAACAAAATATGGGTCTATAATCTTGATTAGGCTTTCATATCGATGTGAATTGGTTGATTTTCAATATAAAGAAACCCTCACAACATTTCTGGTTTGGAAGACTTGTCTTTTTGGACCAAAACACTATTTTTCACACAATCATCGTGAGATTAAAATTTATGTCTAAATTTCACATTATATATTAATTAAAAACAAACTTGTCGACGCACAATTGAAATTCTAAATGTGTTTAGTTCCATCGCCCAAATGAGTCATTAATTCTAATTTGCATTTTGTACTAATGTGAATTGGGTTATTACCAAAATAATGAGACTTTATATTCACTACATGCTAATCAGGCTTCTTTTGTTGTTACAAGCACTATTTTTCTTCTAATAACTATGAAATTGTCTTTTGTCTCCTTATTAACAACTATATTCATGAAGAAAACAATGTCCATATTTATACAATGCAATAACTATTAACAAAAAATGGAGTCCATAATATTGATTGGGGTTTCTTATCGATGTGAATTACTTGATTTTTAATATAAAGAAACCCTCACAACGTTTCTGGTTTGAAAGAATTGTCTTTTGGACCAAAACACTCTTTTTCACACAATCATCGTGAGATTAAAATTTATTTGTAAATTACACATTATATTAATTAAAACAAACATGTCGACGCACAATTGAAAATCTAAATGTGTTTAGTTCCATCACCCAAAGGAGTCATTCATCCTAATTTGCATTTCATACTAATGTGAATTGGGTGAATGCCTAAAAAATGAGACTTTATATTCACTACAGCTAATCAGGCTCCTTTTGTGTTACAAGCACTATTTTTCTTGCAATGACTATGAAATTGTCTTTTGTCTCCTTATTTAACAACTATATTCATGAAGAAAACAATGTCCATATCTATATAATGCATTCAATATTAACAAAAAATGTGTCCATCATCTTGATTAGGCTTCCTTATCGATGTGAATTGGTTCATTTTTAATATAAAGAAACCCTCACAACATTTTTGGTTTGGAAGACTTGTCTTTTGGACCAAAACACTCTTTTTCACACAATAATCGTGAGATTAAAATTTATGTCTAAATTTCACATTATATTATTTAAGACAAAGTTGTCGATGCACAATTGAAAATATAAATGTGTTTAGTTCCATCACCCAAATGAGGCATTGATTCTAATTTGCATTTCGTACTAATGTGAATTGGGTTATTACATAAATAATGAGACTTTATATTCACTACATGCTAATCAGGCTCCTTTTGTTGTTACAAGTGCTATTTTTCTTCTAATCACGATGAAATTGCCTTTTGTCTCCTTATTAGCAACTAGATTCATGAAGAAAACAATGTCCATATCTATACAATGCATTCAATATTAACAAAAAAATGGGGTACATAATCTTGATTAGGGTTTCTTATCGATGTGAATTGGTTGATTTTTTAATATGAAGAAACCCTCACAACCTTTCTGGTTTGGAAGACTTGTCTTTTGGACCAAAAACACTCTTTTTCACACCCAATTATTGTGAGATTAAAATTTATGTCTAAATTACACATTATATTAATTAAAACAAACATGTCGACGCACAATTGAAAATCTAAATGTGTTTCGTTCCATCACCCAAATGAGTCATTCATCCTAATTTGCATTTCGTGCTAATGTGAAATTGGGTTGTCATCTAAATAATGAGACTTTATATTCCCTACATGCTAATCAAGCTCTTTTTGTTGTTACAAGCACTATTTTTTCTTCTAATCACTATGAAATTGTCTTTTTGTCTCCTTAGTAACAACTATATTCATGAAGAAAACAATGTCCATATCTATATAATGCATTCAATATTAACAAAAAATGGGGTCTATAATGTTGATTAGGCTTTCTTATCGATGTGAATTGGTTGATTGTTAATATAAAGAAACACTCACAACATTTTTGGTTTGGAAGACTTGTCTTTTAGACCAAAACACTCTTTTCCGTACAGTCATCGTAAGATTAAAATTTATGTCTAAATTTCACATTATATTAATTAAAACAAACATGTCGACGCAAAATGGAAAATCTAAATAAGTTTAGTTCCATCACCCAATGAGTCATTAATTCTAATTTGCATTTTGTACTAATGTGAATTGGGTTAGTACCTAAATAATGAGACTTTATATTCACTACATGCTAATCAGGCTTCTTTTGTTGTTACAAGCACTATTTTTCTTCTAATAACTATGATATTGTCTTTTGTCCCCTTATTAACAACTATATTCATGAAGAAAACAATGTCCATATCTATACAATGCATTCAATATTAACAAAAAATGGGGTCCATAATCTTGATTAGGGTTTCTTATCGATGTGAATTGGTTGATTTTTAATATGAAGAAACCCTCACAAACTTTCTAGTTTGGAAGACTTGTCTTTTGGACCAAAACACTCTTTTTCACCCAATTATCGTGAAATTAAAATTTATGTCTAAATTACACATTATATTAATTAAAACAAACATGTCGACGCACAATTGAAAATCTAAATGTGTTTAGTTCCATCACCCAAATGAGTGATTCATCGTAATTTGCATTTCGTACTAATGTGAATTGGGTTATGATCTAAATAATGAGACTTTGTATTCACTACATGCTAATCAAGCTCCTTTTGTTGTTACAAGCACTATTTTTCTTCTAATCACTATGAAATTGTCTTTTGTCTCCTTAGTAACAACTATATTCATGAAGAAAACAATGTCCATATCTATACAATGCATTCAATATTAATAAAAAATGGGTCTATAATCTTGATTAGGCTTTCTTATCGATGTGAATTGGTTGATTTTCAATATAAAGAAACCCTCACAACATTTCTGGTTTGGAAGACTTGTCTTTTGGACCAAAACACTCTTTTTCACACAATCATCATGAGATTAAAATTTATGTCTAAATTTCACATTATATTAATTAAAACAAAGTTGTCGACGCACAATTGAAATTCTAAATGTGTTTAGTTCCATCGCCCAAATGAGTCATTGATTCTAATTAGCATATCGTACTAATGTGAATTGGGTTATTACATAAATAATGAGACTTTATATTCACTACATGCTAATCAGGCTCCTTTTGTTGTTACAAGCGCTATTTTTCTTCTAATCACTATGAAATTGTCTTTTGTCTCCTTATTAGCAACTATATTCATGAAGAAAACAATGTCCATATCTATACAATGCATTCAATATTAACAAAAAATGGGTCTATAATCTTGATTAGGCTTTCTTATCGATGTGAATTGGTTGATTTTCAATATAAAGAAAAGAAACCCTCACAACATTTCGGGTTTGGAAGACCTGTCTTTTGGACCAAAAACACTCTTTTTCACACAATCATCATGAGATTAAAATTTATGTCTAAATTTCACATTAGCAACTATATTCATGAAGAAAACAATGTACATATCTATACAATGCATTCAATATTAACAAAAAATGGAGTCCATAATCTTGATTAGGGGTTTCTCATCGATGTGAATTGGTTGATTTTTAACATGAAGAAACCCTCACAAACCTTTATGGTTTGGAAAACTTGTCTTTTGGACCAAAACACTCATTTTCACCCAATCATTGTGAGATTAAAATTTATGACTAAATTACACAGTATATTAATTAAAACAAACATGTCGATGCACAATTGAAAATCTAAATGTGTTTAGTTCAATCACCCAAATCAGTCATTGATTCTAATTTGCATTTCGCACTAATGTGAATTGGGTTATTATATAAATAATGAGACTTTATATTCACTACATGCTAATCAACCTCCTTTTGTTGTTACAAGCACTATTTTTCTTCTAACCACTATGAAATTGTCTTTTGTCTCCTTAGTAACAACTATATTCATGAAGAAAACAATGTCCATATCTATACAATGCATTCAATATTAACAAAAAATGGGGTCCACAATATTGATTGGGGTTTCTTATCGATGTGAATTACTTGATTTTTAATATAAATAAACCCTCACAACTTTTCTGCTTTGGAAGACTTGTCTTTTGGACCAAAACACTCTTTTTCACACAATCATCATCAGATTAAAATTTATATCAAAATTAAACATTATAGTAATTAAAACAAACATGTCAACGAACAATTGAAAATCTAAATGTGTTTAGTTCCATCGCCCAAATGAATCATTGATTCTAATTTGCATTTCGTACTAATGTGAATTGGGTTATTACATAAATAATGAGACTTTATATTCACTACATGCTACTCAAGCTCCTTTTCTTGTTACAAGCACTATTTTTCTTCTAATCACTATGAAATTGTCTTTTGTCTCCTTAGTGACAACTATATTCATGAAGAAAACAATGTCCATATCTATATAATGCATACAATATTAACAAAAAATGGGTCTATAATCTTCATTAGGCTTTCTTATCGATGTGAATTGGTTGATTTTTTTAATATAAAGAAAACCCTCACAACACATTTTTTGGTTTGGAAGACTTGTCTTTTGGACCAAAACACTCTTTTTCACACAATCATCGTGAGATTAAAATTTATGTCTAAATTTCACATTATATTAATTAAGACAAAGTTGTCGATGCACAATTGAAAATCTAAATGTGTTTAGTTCCATCACCCAAATGAGTCATTGATTCTAATTTGCATTTTGTACTAATGTGAATTGGGTTATTACATAAATAATGAGACTTTATATTCACTACATGCTAATCAAGCTCCTTTTGTTGTTACAAGCGCTATTTTTCTTCTAATCACTATGAAACTGTCTTTTGTCTCCTTATTAACAACTATATTCATGAAGAAAACAATGTCCATATCTATACAATGCATTCAATAATAACAAAAAATGGAGTGAACAATCTTGATTGGGGTTTCTTATCGACGTGAATTACTTTATTTTTAATATAAAGAAACCCTCACAACCTTTCTGGTTTGGAAGAATTGTCTTTTGGACCAAAACACAATTTTTCACACAATCATCATGAGATTAAAATTTATGTCTAAATTACACATTATATTATTGAAAAAACAAACATGTGTTGATGCACAATTGAAAATCTAAATGTGTTTAGTTCCATCACCCAACGGAGTCATTCATCCTAATTTGCATTTCATGCTAATGTGAATTGGGTTATTGCCTAAAAAATGAGACTTTATATTCACTGCATGCTAATCAGGCTCCTTTTGTTGTTACAAGCACTATTTTTCTTGCACTGACTATGAAATTGTCTTTTGTCTTCTTATTAACAACTATATTCATGAAGAAAACAATGTCCATATCTATACAATGCATTCAATATTAATAAAAAATGGGTCCATAATCTTGATTACGCTTTCTTATCGATGTGAATTGGTTGATTTTTTATATAAAGAAACCCTCACAACATTTTTGGTTTGGAAGACTTGTCTTTTGGATCAAAACACTCTTTTTCACACAATCATCGTGAGATTAAAATTTGTCTAAATTTCACATTATATTAATTAAGACAAAGTTGTCGACGCATAATTGAAAATCTAAATGTGTTTAGTTCCATCACCCAAATGAGTCATTGATGCTAATTTTTCATTTCGTACAAATGTGAATTGGGTTTTTACATAAATAATGAGACTTTATATTCACTACATGCTAATCAGGCTTCTTTTGTTGTTAGAAGCACTATTTTTCTTCAAATAACTATGAAATTGTCTTTTGTCTCCTTATTAACAACTATATTCATGAAGAAAACAATGTCCATATTTATACAATGCAATAACTATTAACAAAAAATGGAGTCCATAATATTGATTGGGGTTTCTTATCGATGTGAATTACTTGATTTTTAATATAAAGAAACCCTCACAACGTTTCTGGTTTGAAAGAATTGTCTTTTGGACCAAAACACTCTTTTTCACACAATCATCGTGAGATTAAAATTTATTTGTAAATTACACATTATATTAATTAAAACAAACATGTCGACGCACAATTGAAAATCTAAATGTGTTTAGTTCCATCACCCAAAGGAGTCATTCATCCTAATTTGCATTTCATACTAATGTGAATTGGGTGAATGCCTAAAAAATGAGACTTTATATTCACTACAGCTAATCAGGCTCCTTTTGGTGTTACAAGCACTATTTTTCTTGCAATGACTATGAAATTGTCTTTTGTCTCCTTATTAACAACTATATTCATGAAGAAAACAATGTCCATATCTATATAATGCATTCAATATTAACAAAAAATGTGTCCATCATCTTGATTAGGCTTCCTTATCGATGTGAATTGGTTCATTTTTAATATAAAGAAACCCTCACAACATTTTTGGTTTGGAAGACTTGTCTTTTGGACCAAAACACTCTTTTTCACACAATAATCGTGAGATTAAAATTTATGTCTAAATTTCACATTATATTATTTAAGACAAAGTTGTCGATGCACAATTGAAAATATAAATGTGTTTAGTTCCATCACCCAAATGAGGCATTGATTCTAATTTGCATTTCGTACTAATGTGAATTGGGTTATTACATAAATAATGAGACTTTATATTCACTACATGCTAATCAGGCTCCTTTTGTTGTTACAAGTGCTATTTTTCTTCTAATCACGATGAAATTGCCTTTTGTCTCCTTATTAGCAACTAGATTCATGAAGAAAACAATGTCCATATCTATACAATGCATTCAATATTAACAAAAAATGGGGTACATAATCTTGATTAGGGTTTCTTATCGATGTGAATTGGTTGATTTTTAATATGAAGAAACCCTCACAACCTTTCTGGTTTGGAAGACTTGTCTTTTGGACCAAAACACTCTTTTTCACCCAATTATTGTGAGATTAAAATTTATGTCTAAATTACACATTATATTAATTAAAACAAACATGTCGACGCACAATTGAAAATCTAAATGTGTTTCGTTCCATCACCCAAATGAGTCATTCATCCTAATTTGCATTTCGTGCTAATGTGAATTGGGTTGTCATCTAAATAATGAGACTTTATATTCCCTACATGCTAATCAAGCTCTTTTTGTTGTTACAAGCACTATTTTTCTTCTAATCACTATGAAATTGTCTTTTGTCTCCTTAGTAACAACTATATTCATGAAGAAAACAATGTCCATATCTATATAATGCATTCAATATTAACAAAAAATGGGTCTATAATGTTGATTAGGCTTTCTTATCGATGTGAATTGGTTGATTGTTAATATAAAGAAACACTCACAACATTTTTGGTTTGGAAGACTTGTCTTTTAGACCAAAACACTCTTTTCCGTACAGTCATCGTAAGATTAAAATTTATGTCTAAATTTCACATTATATTAATTAAAACAAACATGTCGACGCAAAATGGAAAATCTAAATAAGTTTAGTTCCATCACCCAATGAGTCATTAATTTCTAATTTGCATTTTTGTACTAATGTGAATTGGGTTAGTACCTAAATAATGAGACTTTATATTCACTACATGCTAATCAGGCTTCTTTTGTTGTTACAAGCACTATTTTTCTTCTAATAACTATGATATTGTCTTTTGTCCCCTTATTAACAACTATATTCATGAAGAAAACAATGTCCATATCTATACAATGCATTCAATATTAACAAAAAAATGGGGTCCATAATCTTGATTAGGGTTTTCTTATCGATGTGAATTGGTTGATTGATTTTTAATATGAAGAAACCCTCACAAACTTTCTAGTTTGGAAGACTTGTCTTTTGGACAAAAAACACTCTTTTTCACCCAATTATCGTGAAATTAAAATTTATGTCTAAATTACACACATTATATTAATTAAAACAAACATGTCGACGCACAATTGAAAATCTAAATGTGTTTAGTTCCATCACCCAAATGAGTGATTCATCGTAATTTGCATTTCGTACTAATGTGAATTGGGTTATGATCTAAATAATGAGACTTTGTATTCACTACATGCTAATCAAGCTCCTTTTGTTGTTACAAGCACTATTTTTCTTCTAATCACTATGAAATTGTCTTTTGTCTCCTTAGTAACAACTATATTCATGAAGAAAACAATGTCCATATCTATACAATGCATTCAATATTAATAAAAAATGGGTCTATAATCTTGATTAGGCTTTCTTATCGATGTGAATTGGTTGATTTTCAATATAAAGAAACCCTCACAACATTTCTGGTTTGGAAGACTTGTCTTTTGGACCAAAAAAACACTCTTTTTCACACAATCATCATGAGATTAAAATTTATGTCTAAATTTCACATTATATTAATTAAAACAAAGTTGTCGACGCACAAATTGAAATTCTAAATGTGTTTAGTTTCCATCGCCCAAATGAGTCATTGATTCTAATTAGCATATCGTACTAATGTGAATTGGGTTATTACATAAATAATGAGACTTTATATTCACTACATGCTAATCAGGCTCCTTTTGTTGTTACAAGCGCTATTTTTCTTCTAATCACTATGAAATTGTCTTTTGTCTCCTTATTAGCAACTATATTCATGAAGAAAACAATGTCCATATCTATACAATGCATTCAATATTAACAAAAAATGGGTCTATAATCTTGATTAGGCTTTCTTATCGATGTGAATTGGTTGATTTTCAATATAAAAGAAACCCTCACAACATTTCGGGTTTGGAAGACCTGTCTTTTGGACCAAAACACTCTTTTTCACACAATCATCATGAGATTAAAATTTATGTCTAAATTTCACATTAGCAACTATATTCATGAAGAAAACAATGTACATATCTATACAATGCATTCAATATTAACAAAAAATGGAGTCCATAATCTTGATTAGGGTTTCTCATCGATGTGAATTGGTTGATTTTTAACATGAAGAAACCCTCACAACCCTTTATGGTTTGGGAAAACTTGTCTTTTGGACCAAAACACTCATTTTCACCCAATCAATCATTGTGAGATTAAAATTTATGACTAAATTACACAGTATATTATTAATTAAAACAAACATGTCGATGCACAATTGAAAATCTAAATGTGTTTAGTTCAATCACCCAAATCAGTCATTGATTTCTAATTTGCATTTCGCACTAATGTGAATTGGGTTATTATATAAATAATGAGACTTTATATTCACTACATGCTAATCAACCTCCTTTTGTTGTTACAAGCACTATTTTTCTTCTAACCACTATGAAATTGTCTTTTTTCTCCTTAGTAACAACTATATTCATGAAGAAAACAATGTCCATATCTATACAATGCATTCAATATTAACAAAAAATGGGGTCCACAATATTGATTGGGGTTTCTTATCGATGTGAATTACTTGATTTTTAATATAAATAAACCCTCACAACTTTTCTGCTTTGGAAGACTTGTCTTTTGGACCAAAACACTCTTTTTCACACAATCATCATCAGATTAAAATTTATATCAAAATTAAACATTATAGTAATTAAAACAAACATGTCAACGAACAATTGAAAATCTAAATGTGTTTAGTTCCATCGCCCAAATGAATCATTGATTCTAATTTGCATTTCGTACTAATGTGAATTGGGTTATTACATAAATAATGAGACTTTATATTCACTACATGCTACTCAAGCTCCTTTTCTTGTTACAAGCACTATTTTTCTTCTAATCACTATGAAATTGTCTTTTGTCTCCTTAGTGACAACTATATTCATGAAGAAAACAATGTCCATATCTATATAATGCATACAATATTAACAAAAAATGGGTCTATAATCTTCATTAGGCTTTTCTTATCGATGATGTGAATTGGTTGATTTTTAATATAAAGAAACCCTCACAACATTTTTGGTTTGGAAGACTTGTCTTTTGGACCAAAACACTCTTTTTCACACAATCATCGTGAGATTAAAATTTATGTCTAAATTTCACATTATATTAATTAAGACAAAGTTGTCGATGCACAATTGAAAATCTAAATGTGTTTAGTTCCATCACCCAAATGAGTCATTGATTCTAATTTGCATTTTGTACTAATGTGAATTGGGTTATTACATAAATAATGAGACTTTATATTCACTACATGCTAATCAAGCTCCTTTTGTTGTTACAAGCGCTATTTTTTCTTCTAATCACTATGAAACTGTCTTTTTGTCTCCTTATTAACAACTATATTCATGAAGAAAACAATGTCCATATCTATACAATGCATTCAATAATAACAAAAAATGGAGTGAACAATCTTGATTGGGGTTTCTTATCGACATGAATTACTTTATTTTTAATATAAAGAAACCCTCACAACCTTTCTGGTTTGGAAGAATTGTCTTTTGGACCAAAACACAATTTTTCACACAATCATCATGAGATTAAAATTTATGTCTAAATTACACATTATATTATTGAAAACAAACGTGTTGATGCACAATTGAAAATCTAAATGTGTTTAGTTCCATCACCCAACGGAGTCATTCATCCTAATTTGCATTTCATGCTAATGTGAATTGGGTTATTGCCTAAAAAATGAGACTTTATATTCACTGCATGCTAATCAGGCTCCTTTTGTTGTTACAAGCACTATTTTTTTCTTGCACTGACTATGAAATTGTCTTTTTGTCTTCTTATTAACAACTATATTCATGAAGAAAACAATGTCCATATCTATACAATGCATTCAATATTAATAAAAAATGGGTCCATAATCTTGATTACGCTTTCTTATCGATGTGAATTGGTTGATTTTTTATATAAAGAAACCCTCACAACATTTTTGGTTTGGAAGACTTGTCTTTTGGATCAAAACACTCTTTTTCACACAATCATCGTGAGATTAAAATTTGTCTAAATTTCACATTATATTAATTAAGACAAAGTTGTCGACGCATAATTGAAAATCTAAATGTGTTTAGTTCCATCACCCAAATGAGTCATTGATGCTAATTTTTCATTTCGTACAAATGTGAATTGGGTTTTTACATAAATAATGAGACTTTATATTCACTACATGCTAATCAGGCTTCTTTTGTTGTTAGAAGCACTATTTTTCTTCAAATAACTATGAAATTGTCTTTGTCTCCTTATTAACAACTATATTCATGAAGAAAACAATGTCCATATCTATACAATGCATTCAATATTAAGAAAAAATGGGGTCCATAATCTTGATTAGGGTTTCTTATCGATGTGAATTGGTTGATTTTTAATATGAAGAAACCCTCACAACCTTTCTGGTTTGGAGGACTTGTCTTTTGGACCAAAAACACTCTTTTTCACCCAATCATCGTGGGATTAAAATTTATGTCTAAATTACACATTATATTAATTAAAACAAACATGTCAACGCACAATTGAAAATCTAAATGTGTTTAGTTCCATCACCCAAATGAGTCATTGATTCTAATTTGCATTTTTTACTAATGTGAATTGGGTTATTCCCTAAATAATGAGTCTTTATATTCACTACATGCTAATCAAGCTCCTTTTGTTGTTACAAGCACTATTTTTCTTCTAATCACTATGAAATTGTCTTTTGTCTCCTTAGTAACAACTATATTCATGAAGAAAACAATGTCCATATCTATACAATGCATTCAATATTAAAAACAAATGGGGTCCATAATCTTGATTAGGGTTTCTTATCGATGTGAAGTGGTTGATTTTTAATATAAAGAAACCCTCACAACCTTTTTGGTTTAGAAGACTTGTCTTTTGGACCAAAAGGCTCTTTTTCACACAATCATTGTGAGATGAAAATTTATGTCTAAATTACACAGTATATTAATTAAAACAAACATGTCGACGCACAATTGAAAATCTAAATGTGTTAAGTTCCATCTCCCAAAGGAGTCATTCATCCTAATTTGCATTTCGTACTAATGTGAATTGGGTTATCATCTAAATAATGAGACTTTATATTCACTACATGCTAATCAAGCTCCTTTTGTTGTTACAAGCACTATTTTTCTTCTAATCACTATGAAATTGTCTTTTGTCTCCTTAGTAACAACTATATTCATGAAGAAAACAATGTCCATATCTATACAATGCATTCAATATTAACAAAATATGGGTCTATAATCTTGATTAGGCTTTCATATCGATGTGAATTGGTTGATTTTCAATATAAAGAAACCCTCACAACATTTCTGGTTTGGAAGACTTGTCTTTTGGACCAAAACACTATTTTTCACACAATCATCGTGAGATTAAAATTTATGTCTAAATTTCACATTATATTAATTAAAACAAACTTGTCGACGCACAATTGAAATTCTAAATGTGTTTAGTTCCATCGCCCAAATGAGTCATTAATTCTAATTTGCATTTTGTACTAATGTGAATTGGGTTATTACCAAAATAATGAGACTTTATATTCACTACATGCTAATCAGGCTTCTTTTGTTGTTACAAGCACTATTTTTCTTCTAATAACTATGAAATTGTCTTTTGTCTCCTTATTAACAACTATATTCATGAAGAAAACAATGTCCATATTTATACAATGCAATAACTATTAACAAAAAATGGAGTCCATAATATTGATTGGGGTTTTTCTTATCGATGTGAATTACTTGATTTTTAATATAAAGAAACCCTCACAACGTTTCTGGTTTGAAAGAATTGTCTTTTGGACCAAAACACTCTTTTTCACACAATCATCGTGAGATTAAAATTTATTTGTAAATTACACATTATATTAATTAAAACAAACATGTCGACGCACAATTGAAAATCTAAATGTGTTTAGTTCCATCACCCAAAGGAGTCATTCATCCTAATTTGCATTTCATACTAATGTGAATTGGGTGAATGCCTAAAAAATGAGACTTTATATTCACTACAGCTAATCAGGCTCCTTTTGGTGTTACAAGCACTATTTTTCTTGCAATGACTATGAAATTGTCTTTTGTCTCCTTATTAACAACTATATTCATGAAGAAAAACAATGTCCATATCTATATAATGCATTCAATATTAACAAAAAATGTGTCCATCATCTTGATTAGGCTTCCTTATCGATGTGAATTGGTTCATTTTTAATATAAAGAAACCCTCACAACATTTTTGGTTTGGAAGACTTGTCTTTTGGACCAAAACACTCTTTTTCACACAATAATCGTGAGATTAAAATTTATGTCTAAATTTCACATTATATTATTTAAGACAAAGTTGTCGATGCACAATTGAAAATATAAATGTGTTTAGTTCCATCACCCAAATGAGGCATTGATTCTAATTTGCATTTCGTACTAATGTGAATTGGGTTATTACATAAATAATGAGACTTTATATTCACTACATGCTAATCAGGCTCCTTTTGTTGTTACAAGTGCTATTTTTCTTCTAATCACGATGAAATTGCCTTTTGTCTCCTTATTAGCAACTAGATTCATGAAGAAAACAATGTCCATATCTATACAATGCATTCAATATTAACAAAAAATGGGGTACATAATCTTGATTAGGGTTTCTTATCGATGTGAATTGGTTGATTTTTAATATGAAGAAACCCTCACAACCTTTCTGGTTTGGAAGACTTGTCTTTTGGACCAAAACACTCTTTTTCACCCAATTATTGTGAGATTTAAAATTTATGTCTAAATTACACATTATATTAATTAAAACAAACATGTCGACGCACAATTGAAAATCTAAATGTGTTTCGTTCCATCACCCAAATGAGTCATTCATCCTAATTTGCATTTCGTGCTAATGTGAATTGGGTTGTCATCTAAATAATGAGACTTTATATTCCCTACATGCTAATCAAGCTCTTTTTTGTTGTTACAAGCACTATTTTTCTTCTAATCACTATGAAATTGTCTTTTGTCTCCTTAGTAACAACTATATTCATGAAGAAAACAATGTCCATATCTATATAATGCATTCAATATTAAACAAAAAATGGGTCTATAATGTTGATTAGGCTTTCTTATCGATGTGAATTGGTTGATTGTTAATATAAAGAAACACTCACAACATTTTTGGTTTGGAAGACTTGTCTTTTAGACCAAAACACTCTTTTCCGTACAGTCATCGTAAGATTAAAATTTATGTCTAAATTTCACATTATATTAATTAAAACAAACATGTCGACGCAAAATGGAAAATCTAAATAAGTTTAGTTCCATCACCCAATGAGTCATTAATTCTAATTTGCATTTTGTACTAATGTGAATTGGGTTAGTACCTAAATAATGAGACTTTATATTCACTACATGCTAATCAGGCTTCTTTTGTTGTTACAAGCACTATTTTTCTTCTAATAACTATGATATTGTCTTTTGTCCCCTTATTAACAACTATATTCATGAAGAAAACAATGTCCATATCTATACAATGCATTCAATATTAACAAAAAATGGGGTCCATAATCTTGATTAGGGTTTCTTATCGATGTGAATTGGTTGATTTTTAATATGAAGAAACCCTCACAAACTTTCTAGTTTGGAAGACTTGTCTTTTGGACCAAAACACTCTTTTTTTCACCCAATTATCGTGAAATTAAAATTTATGTCTAAATTACACATTATATTAATTAAAACAAACATGTCGACGCACAATTGAAAATCTAAATGTGTTTAGTTCCATCACCCAAAATGAGTGATTTCATCGTAATTTGCATTTCGTACTAATGTGAATTGGGTTATGATCTAAATAATGAGACTTTTGTATTCACTACATGCTAATCAAGCTCCTTTTGTTGTTACAAGCACTATTTTTCTTCTAATCACTATGAAATTGTCTTTTGTCTCCTTAGTAACAACTATATTCATGAAGAAAACAATGTCCATATCTATACAATGCATTCAATATTAATAAAAAAATGGGTCTATAATCTTGATTAGGCTTTCTTATCGATGTGAATTGGTTGATTTTCAATATAAAAGAAACCCTCACAACATTTCTGGTTTGGAAGACTTGTCTTTTGGACCAAAACACTCTTTTTCACACAATCATCATGAGATTAAAATTTATGTCTAAATTTCACATTATATTAATTAAAACAAAAGTTGTCGACGCACAATTGAAAATTCTAAATGTGTTTAGTTCCATCGCCCAAATGAGTCATTGATTCTAATTAGCATATCGTACTAATGTGAATTGGGTTATTACATAAATAATGAGACTTTATATTCACTACATGCTAATCAGGCTCCTTTTGTTGTTTACAAGCGCTATTTTTTCTTCTAATCACTATGAAATTGTCTTTTGTCTCCTTATTAGCAACTATATTCATGAAGAAAACAATGTCCATATCTATACAATGCATTCAATATTAACAAAAAATGGGTCTATAATCTTGATTAGGCTTTCTTATCGATGTGAATTGGTTGATTTTCAATATAAAGAAACCCTCACAACATTTCGGGGTTTGGAAGACCTGTCTTTTGGACCAAAACACTCTTTTTCACACAATCATCATGAGATTAAAATTTATGTCTAAATTTCACATTAGCAACTATATTCATGAAGAAAACAATGTACATATCTATACAATGCATTCAATATTAACAAAAAATGGAGTCCATAATCTTGATTAGGGTTTCTCATCGATGTGAATTGGTTGATTTTTAACATGAAGAAACCCTCACAACCTTTATGGTTTGGAAAACTTGTCTTTTGGACCAAAACACTCATTTTCACCCAATCATTGTGAGATTAAAATTTATGACTAAATTACACAGTATATTAATTAAAACAAACATGTCGATGCACAATTGAAAATCTAAATGTGTTTAGTTCAATCACCCAAATCAGTCATTGATTCTAATTTGCATTTCGCACTAATGTGAATTGGGTTATTATATAAATAATGAGACTTTATATTCACTACATGCTAATCAACCTCCTTTTGTTGTTACAAGCACTATTTTTTTCTTCTAACCACTATGAAATTGTCTTTTTTCTCCTTAGTAACAACTATATTCATGAAGAAAACAATGTCCATATCTATACAATGCATTCAATATTAACAAAAAATGGGGTCCACAATATTGATTGGGGTTTCTTATCGATGTGAATTACTTGATTTTTAATATAAATAAACCCTCACAACTTTTCTGCTTTGGAAGACTTGTCTTTTGGACCAAAACACTCTTTTTCACACACAATCATCATCAGATTAAAATTTATATCAAAATTAAACATTATAGTAATTAAAACAAACATGTCAACGAACAATTGAAAATCTAAATGTGTTTAGTTCCATCGCCCAAATGAATCATTGATTCTAATTTGCATTTCGTACTAATGTGAATTGGGTTATTACATAAATAATGAGACTTTATATTCACTACATGCTACTCAAGCTCCTTTTCTTGTTGTTACAAGCACTATTTTTCTTCTAATCACTATGAAATTGTCTTTTGTCTCCTTAGTGACAACTATATTCATGAAGAAAACAATGTCCATATCTATATAATGCATACAATATTAACAAAAAATGGGTCTATAATCTTCATTAGGCTTTCTTATCGATGTGAATTGGTTGATTTTTAATATAAAGAAACCCCTCACAATTTTTTTGGTTTGGAAGACTTGTCTTTTGGACCAAAACACTCTTTTTTTCACACAATCATCGTGAGATTAAAATTTATGTCTAAAATTTCACATTATATTAATTAAGACAAAGTTGTCGATGCACAATTGAAAATCTAAATGTGTTTAGTTCCATCACCCAAATGAGTCATTGATTCTAATTTGCATTTTGTACTAATGTGAATTGGGTTATTACATAAATAATGAGACTTTATATTCACTACATGCTAATCAAGCTCCTTTTGTTGTTACAAGCGCTATTTTTCTTCTAATCACTATGAAACTGTCTTTTGTCTCCTTATTAACAACTATATTCATGAAGAAAACAATGTCCATATCTATACAATGCATTCAATAATAACAAAAAATGGGAGTGAACAATCTTGATTGGGGGGTTTCTTATCGACGTGAATTACTTTATTTTTAATATAAAGAAACCCTCACAACCTTTCTGGTTTGGAAGAATTGTCTTTTGGACCAAAACACAAAATTTTTTCACACAATCATCATGAGATTAAAATTTATGTCTAAATTACACATTATATTATTGAAAACAAACGTGTTGATGCACAATTGAAAATCTAAATGTGTTTAGTTCCATCACCCAACGGAGTCATTCATCCTAATTTGCATTTCATGCTAATGTGAATTGGGTTATTGCCTAAAAAATGAGACTTTATATTCACTGCATGCTAATCAGGCTCCTTTTGTTGTTACAAGCACTATTTTTCTTGCACTGACTATGAAATTGTCTTTTGTCTTCTTATTAACAACTATATTCATGAAGAAAACAATGTCCATATCTATACAATGCATTCAATATTAATAAAAAATGGGTCCATAATCTTGATTACGCTTTCTTATCGATGTGAATTGGTTGATTTTTTATATAAAGAAACCCTCACACATTTTTTTGGTTTGGAAGACTTGTCTTTTGGATCAAAACACTCTTTTTCACACAATCATCGTGAGATTAAAATTTGTCTAAATTTCACATTATATTAATTAAGACAAAGTTGTCGACGCATAATTGAAAATCTAAATGTGTTTAGTTCCATCACCCAAATGAGTCATTGATGCTAATTTTTCATTTCGTACAAATGTGAATTGGGTTTTTACATAAATAATGAGACTTTATATTCACTACATGCTAATCAGGCTTCTTTTGTTGTTAGAAGCACTATTTTTCTTCAAATAACTATGAAATTGTCTTTGTCTCCTTATTAACAACTATATTCATGAAGAAAAACAATGTCCATATCTATACAATGCATTCAATATTAAGAAAAAATGGGGTCCATAATCTTGATTAGGGTTTCTTATCGATGTGAATTGGTTGATTTTTAATATGAAGAAACCCTCACAACCTTTCTGGTTTGGAGGACTTGTCTTTTGGACCAAAAACACTCTTTTTTCACCCAATCATCGTGGATTAAAATTTATGTCTAAATTACACATTATATTAATTAAAACAAACATGTCAACGCACAATTGAAAATCTAAATGTGTTTAGTTCCATCACCCAAATGAGTCATTGATTCTAATTTGCATTTTTTACTAATGTGAATTGGGTTATTCCCTAAATAATGAGTCTTTATATTCACTACATGCTAATCAAGCTCCTTTTGTTGTTACAAGCACTATTTTTCTTCTAATCACTATGAAATTGTCTTTTGTCTCCTTAGTAACAACTATATTCATGAAGAAAACAATGTCCATATCTATACAATGCATTCAATATTAAAAACAAATGGGGTCCATAATCTTGATTAGGGTTTCTTATCGATGTGAAGTGGTTGATTTTTAATATAAAGAAACCCTCACAACCTTTTTGGTTTAGAAGACTTGTCTTTTGGACCAAAAGGCTCTTTTCACACAATCATTGTGAGATGAAAATTTATGTCTAAATTACATAGTATATTAATTAAAACAAACATGTCGACGCACAATTGAAAATCTAAATGTGTTTAGTTCCATCTCCCAAAGGAGTCATTCATATCTAATTTGCATTTCGTACTAATAATGTGAATTGGGTTATCATCTAAATAATGAGACTTTATATTCACTACATGCTAATCAAGCTCCTTTTGTTGTTACAAGCACTATTTTTCTTCTAATCACTATGAAATTGTCTTTTGTCTCCTTAGTAACAACTATATTCATGAAGAAAACAATGTCCATATCTATACAATGCATTCAATATTAACAAAAAATGGGTCCATAATCTTGATTAGGCTTTTTATCGATGTGAATTGGTTGATTTTTAATATAAAGAAACCCTCACAACATTTCTGGTTTGGAAGACTTGTCTTTTGGACCAAAACACTCTTTTTCACACAATCATCGTGAGATTAAAATTTATGTCTAAATTTCACATTATATTAATTAAAACAAACTTGTCGACGCACAATTGAAATTCTAAATGTGTTTAGTTCCATCGCCCAAATGAGTCATTAATTCTAATTTGCATTTTGTACTAATGTGAATTGGGTTATTACCAAAATAATGAGACTTTATATTCACTACATGCTAATCAGGCTTCTTTTGTTGTTACAAGCACTATTTTTTTCTTCTAATAACTATGAAATTGTCTTTTGTCTCCTTATTAACAACTATATTCATGAAGAAAACAATGTCCATATTTATACAATGCAATAACTATTAACAAAAAATGGAGTCCATAATATTGATTGGGGTTTCTTATCGATGTGAATTACTTGATTTTTAATATAAAGAAACCCTCACAACGTTTCTGGTTTGAAAGAATTGTCTTTTGGACCAAAACACTCTTTTTCACACAATCATCGTGAGATTAAAATTTATGTTGTAAATTACACATTATATTAATTAAAACAAACATGTCGACGCACAATTGAAAATCTAAATGTGTTTAGTTCCATCACCCAAAGGAGTCATTCATCCTAATTTGCATTTCATACTAATGTGAAATTGGGTGAATGCCTAAAAAATGAGACTTTATATTCACTACATGCTAATCAGGCTCCTTTTGTGTTGTTACAAGCACTATTTTTCTTGCTAAATGACTATGAAATTGTCTTTTTGTCTCCTTATTAACAACTATATTCATGAAAGAAAACAATGTCCATATCTATACAATGCATTCAATATTAACAAAAAATGGGGTCCATAATCTTGATTAGGGTTTCTTTATCGATGTGAATTGGTTCATTTTTTAATATAAAGAAACCCTCACAACATTTTTGGTTTGGAAGACTTGTCTTTTGGACCAAAACACTCTTTTTCACACACAATCATCGTGAGATTAAAAATTTATGTCTAAATTTCACATTATATTAATTAAGACAAAGTTGTCGACGCACAATTGAAAATCTAAATGTGTTTAGTTCCATCACCCAAATGAGTCATTGATTCTAATTTGCATTTCGTACTAATGTGAATTGGGTTATTACATAAATAATGAGACTTTATATTCACTACATGCTAATCAGGCTCTTTTTTGTTGTTACAAGTGCTATTTTTTCTTCTAATCACTATGAAATTGTCCTTTTGTCTCCTTATTAGCAACTATATTCATGAAGAAAACAATGTCCATATCTATACAATGCATTCAATATTAACAAAAAAATGGGGTCCATAATCTTGATTAGGGTTTCTTATCGATGTGAAATTGGTTGATTTTTAATATGAAGAAACCCTCCAACAACCTTTCTGGTTGGAAGACTTGTCTTTTGGACCAAAACACTCTTTTTCACCCAATTATCGTGAGATTAAAATTTATGTCTAAATTACACATTATATTAATTAAAACAAACATGTCGACGCACAATTGAAAATCTAAATGTGTTTCGTTCCATCACCCAAATGAGTCATTCATCCTAATTTGCATTTCGTACTAATGTGAATTGGGTTATCATCTAAATAATGAGACTTTATATTCACCTACATGCTAATCAAGCTCTTTTTTGTTGTTACAAGCACTATTTTTCTTCTAATCACTATGAAATTGTCTTTTGTCTCCTTAGTAACAACTATATTCATGAAGAAAACAATGTCCATATCTATATAATGCATTCAATATTAAAAAAAAAATGGGTCTATAATCTTGATTAGGCTTTCTTATCGATGTGAATTGGTTGATTTTTAATATAAAGAAAACACTCACAACATTTTTTGGTTTGGAAGACTTGTCTTTTAGACCAAAACACTCTTTTTTTCCGTACAGTCATCGTGAGATTAAAATTTATGTCTAAATTTCACATTATATTAATTAAAACAAACATGTCGACGCAAAATTGAAAATCTAAATGTGTTTAGTTCCATCACCCAAATGAGTCATTTAATTCTAATTTGCATTTGTGTACTAATGTGAATTGGGTTAGTACCTAAATAATGAGACTTTATATTCACTACATGCTAATCAGGCTTCTTTTGTTGTTACAAGCACTATTTTTCTTCTAATCACTATGAAATTGTCTTTTGTCTCCTTATTAACAACTATATTCATGAAGAAAACAATGTCCATATCTATACAATGCATTCAATATTAATATTAAAAAAAAAATGGGGTCCATAATCTTGATTAGGGTTTCTTATCGATGTGAATTGGTTGATTTTTAATATGAAGAAACCCTCACAAACCTTTCTGGTTTGGAAGACTTGTCTTTTGGACCAAAACACTCTTTTTTCACCCAATTATCGTGAGATTAAAATTTATGTCTAAATTACACATTATATTAATTAAAACAAACATGTCGACGCACAATTGAAAATCTAAAATGTGTTTAGTTCCATCACCCAAATGAGTCATTCATCCTAATTTGCATTTCGTACTAATGTGAATTGGGTTATGATCTAAATAATGAGACTTTATATTCACTACATGCTAATCAAGCTCCTTTTGTTGTTACAAGCACTATTTTTCTTCTAATCACTATGAAATTGTCTTTTGTCTCCTTAGTAACAACTATATTCATGAAGAAAACAATGTCCATATCTATACAATGCATTCAATATTAAACAAAAAATGGGTCCTATAATCTTGATTAGGCTTTCTTATCGATGTGAATTGGTTGATTTTTCAATATAAAGAAACCCTCACAACATTTCTGGTTTGGAAGACTTGTCTTTTGGACCAAAACACTCTTTTTCACACAATCATCATGAGATTAAAATTTATGTCTAAATTTCACATTATATTAATTAAAACAAAGTTGTCGACGCACAATTGAAATTCTAAATGTGTTTAGTTCCATCGCCCAAATGAGTCATTGATTCTAATTAGCATATCGTACTAATGTGAATTGGGTTATTACATAAATAATGAGACTTTATATTCACTACATGCTAATCAGGCTCCTTTTGTTGTTACAAGCGCTATTTTTCTTCTAATCACTATGAAATTGTCTTTTGTCTCCTTATTAGCAACTATATTCATGAAGAAAACAATGTCCATATCTATACAATGCATTCAATATTAACAAAAAATGGGTCTATAATCTTGATTAGGCTTTCTTATCGATGTGAATTGGTTGATTTTCAATATAAAGAAACCCTCACAACATTTCGGGTTTGGAAGACCTGTCTTTTGGACCAAAACACTCTTTTTCACACAATCATCATGAGATTAAAATTTATGTCTAAATTTCACATTAGCAACTATATTCATGAAGAAAACAATGTACATATCTATACAATGCATTCAATATTAACAAAAAATGGAGTCCATAATCTTGATTAGGGTTTCTCATCGATGTGAATTGGTTGATTTTTAACATGAAGAAACCCTCACAACCTTTATGGTTTGGAAAACTTGTCTTTTGGACCAAAACACTCATTTTCACCCAATCATTGTGAGATTAAAATTTATGACTAAATTACACAGTATATTAATTAAAACAAACATGTCGATGCACAATTGAAAATCTAAATGTGTTTAGTTCAATCACCCAAATCAGTCATTGATTCTAATTTGCATTTCGCACTAATGTGAATTGGGTTATTATATAAATAATGAGACTTTATATTCACTACATGCTAATCAACCTCCTTTTGTTGTTACAAGCACTATTTTTCTTCTAACCACTATGAAATTGTCTTTTGTCTCCTTAGTAACAACTATATTCATGAAGAAAACAATGTCCATATCTATACAATGCATTCAATATTAACAAAAAATGGGGTCCACAATATTGATTGGGGTTTTCTTATCGATGTGAATTACTTGATTTTTTTAATATAAATAAACCCTCACAAACTTTTCTGCTTTGGAAGACTTGTCTTTTGGACCAAAAACACTCTTTTTCACACAATCATCATCAGATTAAAAAATTTATATCAAAATTAAACATTATATTAAATTAAAACAAACATGTCAACGAACAATTGAAAATCTAAATGTGTTTAGTTCCATCGCCCAAATGAATCATTGATTCTAATTTGCATTTCGTACTAATATGTGAATTGGGTTATTACATAAATAATGAGACTTTATATTCACTACATGCTACTCAAGCTCCTTTTTTGTTGTTACAAGCACTATTTTTCTTCTAATCACTATGAAATTGTCTTTTGTCTCCTTAGTGACAACTATATTCATGAAGAAAACAATGTCCATATCTATATAATGCATACAATATTAACAAAAAATGGGTCTATAATCTTCATTAGGCTTTCTTATCGATGTGAATTGGTTGATTTTTAATATAAAGAAACCCTCACAACATTTTTGGTTTGGAAGACTTGTCTTTTGGACCAAAACACTCTTTTTCACACAATCATCGTGAGATTAAAATTTATGTCTAAATTTCACATTATATTAATTAAGACAAAGTTGTCGATGCACAATTGAAAATCTAAATGTGTTTAGTTCCATCACCCAAATGAGTCATTGATTCTAATTTGCATTTTGTACTAATGTGAATTGGGTTATTACATAAATAATGAGACTTTATATTCACTACATGCTAATCAAGCTCCTTTTGTTGTTACAAGCGCTATTTTTCTTCTAATCACTATGAAACTGTCTTTTGTCTCCTTATTAACAACTATATTCATGAAGAAAACAATGTCCATATCTATACAATGCATTCAATAATAACAAAAAATGGAGTGAACAATCTTGATTGGGGTTTCTTATCGACGTGAATTACTTTATTTTTAATATAAAGAAACCCTCACAACCTTTCTGGTTTGGAAGAATTGTCTTTTGGACCAAAACACAATTTTTCACACAATCATCATGAGATTAAAATTTATGTCTAAATTACACATTATATTATTGAAAACAAACGTGTTGATGCACAATTGAAAATCTAAATGTGTTTAGTTCCATCACCCAACGGAGTCATTCATCCTAATTTGCATTTCATGCTAATGTGAATTGGGTTATTGCCTAAAAAATGAGACTTTATATTCACTGCATGCTAATCAGGCTCCTTTTGTTGTTACAAGCACTATTTTTCTTGCACTGACTATGAAATTGTCTTTTGTCTTCTTATTAACAACTATATTCATGAAGAAAACAATGTCCATATCTATACAATGCATTCAATATTAATAAAAAATGGGTCCATAATCTTGATTAGGCTTTCTTATCGATGTGAATTGGTTGATTTTTTATATAAAGAAACCCTCACAACATTTTTGGTTTGGAAGACTTGTCTTTTGGATCAAAACACTCTTTTTCACACAATCATCGTGAGATTAAAATTTGTCTAAATTTCACATTATATTAATTAAGACAAAGTTGTCGACGCATAATTGAAAATCTAAATGTGTTTAGTTCCATCACCCAAATGAGTCATTGATGCTAATTTTTCATTTCGTACTAATGTGAATTGGGTTTTCACATAAATAATGAGACTTTATATTCACTACATGCTAATCAGGCTTCTTTTGTTGTTAGAAGCACTATTTTTCTTCTAATAACTATGAAATTGTCTTTGTCTCCTTATTAACAACTATATTCATGAAGAAAATAATGTCCATATCTATACAATGCATTCAATATTAACAAAAAATGGGTCCATAATCTTGATTAGGCTTTCTTATCGATGTGAATTGGTTGATTTTTAATATAAAGAAACCCTCACAACATTTCTGGTTTGGAAGACTTGTCTTTTGGACCAAAACACTCTTTTTCGTGCAGTCATCGTGAGATTAAAATTTATGTCTAAATTTACACATTATATTAATTAAAACAAACATGTCGCCGCAAATTGAAAATCTAAATGAGTTTAGTTCCATCACCCAAATGAGTCATTGATTCTAATTTGCATTTCGTACTAATGTGAATTGTGTTTTTACATAAATAATGAGACTTTATATTCACTACATGCTAATCAGGCTTCTTTTGTTGTTAGAAGCACTATTTTTCTTCTAATAACTATGAAATTGTCTTTTGTCTCCTTATTAACAACTATATTCATGAAGAAAAAATAATGTCCATATCTATACAATGCATTCAATATTAACAAAAAATGGGGTCCATAATCTTGATTAGGGTTTCTTATCGATGTGAATTGGTTGATTTTTTAATATGAAGAAACCCTCACAACCTTTCTGGTTTGGAGGACTTGTCTTTTGGACCAAAACACTCTTTTTTCACCCAATCATCGTGGGATTAAAATTTATGTCTAAATTACACATTATATTAATTAAAACAAACATGTCAACGCACAATTGAAAATCTAAAATGTGTTTAGTTCCATCACCCAAATGAGTCATTGATTCTAATTTGCATTTTGTACTAATGTGAATTGGGTTATTCCCTAAATAATGAGTCTTTATATTCACTACATGCTAATTAGGCTCCTTTTTGTTGTTACAAGCACTATTTTTTCTTGCAATAACTATGAAATTGTCATTTGTCTTCTTATTAACAAACTATATTCATGAAGAAAACAATGTCCATGTCTATACAATGCATTCAATATTAACAAAAAATGGGTCTATAATCTGGATTAGGCTTTCTTATCGATGTGAATTGGTTGATTTTCAATATAAAGAAACCCTCACAACATTTCTGGTTTTGGAAGACTTGTCTTTTTTGACCAAAACACTCTTTTTTGTACAGTCATCGTGAGATTAAAATTTATGTCTAAATTTCACATTATATTAATTAAAACAAACATGTTGACGCAAAATGGAAAATCTAAATGAGTTTAGTTCCATCACCCAAATGAGTCATTGATTCTAATTTGCATTTCGTACTAATGTGAATTGGGTTTTTCCATAAATAATGAGACTTTATATTCACTACATGCTAATCAGGCTTCTTTTGTTGTTACAAGCGCTATTTTTCTTCTAATCACTATGAAATTGTCTTTTGTCCCCTTATTAACAACTATATTCATGAAGAAAACAATGTCCATATCTATACAATGCATTCAATATTAACAAAAAATGGGTCCATAATCTTGATTAGGCTTTCTTATCGATGTGAAGTGGTTGATTTTTAATATAAAGAAACCCTCACAACATTTCTGGTTTGGAAGACTTGTCTTTTGGACCAAAACACTCTTTTTCGTACAGTCATCGTGAGATTATAATTTATGTCTAAATTTCACATTATATTAATTAAAACAAACATGTCGACGCAAAATGGAAAATCTAAATGAGTTTAGTTCCATCACCCAAATGAGTCATTGATTCTAATTTGCATTTCGTACTAATGTGAATTGGGTTTTTACATAAATAATGAGACTTTATATTCACTACATGCTAATCAGGCTTCTTTTGTTGTTAGAAGCACTATTTTTCTTCTAATAACTATGAAATTGTCTTTGTCTCCTTATTAACAACTATATTCATGAAGAAAATAATGTCCATATCTATACAATGCATTCAATATTAACAAAAAATGGGGTCCATAATCTTGATTAGGGTTTCTTATCGATGTGAATTGGTTGATTTTTAATATGAAGAAACCCTCACAACCTTTTTGGTTTGGAGGACTTGTCTTTTGGACCAAAACACTCTTTTTCACCCAATCATCGTGGGATTAAAATTTATGTCTAAATTACACATTATATTAATTAAAACAAACATGTCAACGCATAATTGAATATCTAAATGTGTTTAGTTCCATCACCCAAATGAGTCATTGATTCTAATTTGCATTTTGTACTAATGTGAATTGGGTTATTCCCTAAATAATGAGTCTTTATATTCACTACATGCTAATTAGGCTCCTTTTGTTGTTACAAGCACTATTTTTCTTGCAATGACTATGAAATTGTCTTTTGTCTTCTTATTAACAACTATATTCATGAAGAAAACAATGTCCATGTCTATACAATGCATTCAATATTAACAAAAAATGGGTCTATAATCTGGATTAGGCTTTCTTATCGATGTGAATTGGTTGATTTTCAATATAAAGAAACCCTCACACATTTCTGGTTTGGAAGACTTGTCTTTTGGACCAAAACACTCTTTTTCGTACAGTCATCGTGAGATTATAATTTATGTCTAAATTTCACATTATATTAATTAAAACAAACATGTCGACGCAAAATGGAAAATCTAAATGAGTTTAGTTCCATCACCCAAATGAGTCATTGATTCTAATTTGCATTTCGTACTAATGTGAATTGGGTTTTTACATAAATAATGAGACTTTATATTCACTACATGCTAATCAGGCTTCTTTTGTTGTTAGAAGCACTATTTTTCTTCTAATAACTATGAAATTGTCTTTGTCTCCTTATTAACAACTATATTCATGAAGAAAATAATGTCCATATCTATACAATGCATTCAATATTAACAAAAAATGGGGTCCATAATCTTGATTAGGGTTTCTTATCGATGTGAATTGGTTGATTTTTAATATGAAGAGACCCTCACAACCTTTCTGGTTTGGAGGACTTGTCTTTTGGACCAAAACACTCTTTTTCACCCAATCATCGTGGGATTAAAATTTATGTCTAAATTACACATTATATTAATTAAAACAAACATGTCAACGCACAATTGAAAATCTAAATGTGTTTAGTTCCATCACCCAAATGAGTCATTGATTCTAATTTGCATTTTGTACTAATGTGAATTGGGTTATTCCCTAAATAATGAGTCTTTATATTCACTACATGCTAATTAGGCTCCTTTTGTTGTTACAAGCACTATTTTTCTTGCAATGACTATGAAATTGTCTTTTGTCTTCTTATTAACAACTATATTCATGAAGAAAACAATGTCCATATCTATACAATGCATTCAATATTAACAAAAAATGGGTCTATAATCTTGATTAGGCTTTCTTATCGATGTGAATTGGTTGATTTTTCAATATAAAGAAACCCTCACAACATTTTTGGTTTGGAAGACTTGTCTTTTTGACCAAAAACACTCTTTTTTGTACAGTCATCGTGAGATTTAAAATTTATGTCTAAATTTCACATTATATTAATTAAAACAAACATGTTGACGCAAAATGGAAAATCTAAATGAGTTTAGTTCCATCACCCAAATGAGTCATTGATTCTAATTTGCATTTCGTACTAATGTGAATTGGGTTTTTTTACATAAATAATGAGACTTTATATTCACTACATGCTAATCAGGCTCCTTTTGTTGTTACAAGCGCTATTTTTCTTCTAATCACTATGAAATTGTCTTTTGTCCCCTTATTAACAACTATATTCATGAAGAAAACAATGTCCATATCTATACAATGCATTCAATATTAACAAAAAATGGGGTCCATAATCTTGATTAGGGTTTCTTATCGATGTGAATTGGTTGATTTTTAATATGATGAAACCGTCACAACCTTTCTGGTTGGGAAGACTTGTCTTTTGAACCAAAACACTCTTTTTCACCCAATTATCGTGAGATTAAAATTTATGTCAAAATTACACATTATATTAATTAAAACAAACATGTCGACGCACAATTGAAAATCTAAATGTGTTTTGTTCCATCACCCAAATGAGTCATTCATCCTAATTTGCATTTCGTACAAATGTGAATTGGGTTACCATCTAAATAATGAGACTTTATATTCACTACATGCTAATCAAGCTCCTTTTGATGTTACAAGCACTATTTTTCTTCTAATCACTATGAAATTGTCTTTTGTCTCCTTAGTAACAACTATATTCATGAAGAAAACAATGTCCATATCTATACAATGCATTCAATATTAACAAAAAATGGGTCTATAATCTTGATTAGGCTTTCTTATCGATGTGAATTGGTTGATTTTCAATATAAAGAAACCCTCACAACATTTCTGGTTTGGAAGACTTGTATTTTTGACCAAAACACTCTTTTTCGTACAGTCATCGTGAGATTAAAATTTATGTCTAAATTTCACATTATATTAATTAAAACAAACATGTCGACGCAAAATGGAAAATCTAAATGAGTTTAGTTCCATCACCCAAATGAGTCATTGATTCTAATTTGCATTTCGTACTAATGTGAATTGGGTTTTTACATAAATAATGAGACTTTGTATTCACTACATGCTAATCAGGCTTCTTTTGTTGTTACAAGCACTATTTTTCTTCTAATAACTATGAAATTGTCTTTTGTCTCCTTATTAACAACTATATTCATGAAGAAAACAATGTCCATATCTATACAATGCATTCAATATTAACAAAAAATGGGGTCCATAATCTTGATTAGGGTTTCTTATCGATGTGAATTGGTTGATTTTTAATATTAAGAAACCCTCACAACCTTTCTGGTTTGGAGGACTTGTCTTTTGAACCAAAACACTCTTTTTCACCCAATTATCGTGAAATTAAAATTTATGTCAAAATTACACATTATATTAATTAAAACAAACATGTCGACGCACAATTGAAAATCTAAATGTGTTTAGTTCCATCACCCAAATGAGTCATTGATTCTAATTTGCATTTTGTACTAATGTGAATTGGGTTATTCCCTAAATAATGAGTCTTTATATTCACTACATGCTAATTAGGCTCCTTTTGTTGTTACAAGCACTATTTTTCTTGCAATGACTATGAAATTGTCTTTTGTCTTCTTATTAACAACTATATTCATGAAGAAAACAATGTCCATATCTATACAATGCATTCAATATTAACAAAAAATGGGTCTATAATCTTGATTAGGCTTTCTTATCGATGTGAATTGGTTGATTTTCAATATAAAGAAACCCTCACAACATTTCTGGTTTGGAAGACTTGTATTTTTGACCAAAACACTCTTTTTCGTACAGTCATCGTGAGATTAAAATTTATGTCTAAATTTCACATTATATTAATTAAAACAAACATGTCGACGCAAAATGGAAAATCTAAATGAGTTTAGTTCCATCACCCAAATGAGTCATTGATTCTAATTTGCATTTCGTACTAATGTGAATTGGGTTTTTACATAAATAATGAGACTTTGTATTCACTACATGCTAATCAGGCTTCTTTTGTTGTTACAAGCACTATTTTTTTCTTCTAATCACTATGAAATTGTCTTTTGTCTCCTTATTAACAACTATATTCATGAAGAAAACAATGTCCATATCTATACAATGCATTCAATATTAACAAAAAATGGGGTCCATAATCTTGATTAGGGTTTCTTATCGATGTGAATTGGTTGATTTTTAATATTAAGAAACCCTCACAACCTTTCTGGTTTGGAGGACTTGTCTTTTTGAACCAAAACACACTTTTTTTCACCCAATTATCGTGTGAAATTAAAATTTATGTCAAAATTACACATTATATTAATTAAAACAAACATGTCGACGCACAATTGAAAATCTAAATGTGTTTAGTTCCATCACCCAAATGAGTCATTGATTCTAATTTGCATTTTGTACTAATGTGAATTGGGTTATTCCCTAAATAATGAGTCTTTATATTGACTACATGCTAATTAGGCTCCTTTTGTTGTTACAAGCACTATTTTTCTTGCAATGACTATGAAATTGTCTTTTGTCTTCTTATTAACAACTATATTCATGAAGAAAACAATGTCCATATCTATACAATGCATTCAATATTAAAAAAAAAATGGGTCTATAATCTGGATTAGGCTTTCTTATCGATGTGAATTGGTTGATTTTCAATATAAAGAAACCCTCACAACATTTTTGGTTTGGAAGACTTGTCTTTTTGACCGAAACACTCTTTTTTGTACAGTCATCGTGAGATTAAAATTTATGTCTAAATTTCACATTATATTAATTAAAACAAACATGTTGACGCAAAATGGAAAATCTAAATGAGTTTAGTTCCATCACCCAAATGAGTCATTGATTCTAATTTGCATTTCGTACTAATGTGAATTGGGTTTTTACATAAATAATGAGACTTTATATTCACTACATGCTAATCAGGCTCCTTTTGTTGTTTCAAGCGCTATTTTTCTTCTAATCACTATGAAATTGTCTTTTGTCCCCTTATTAACAACTATATTCATGAAGAAAACAATGTCCATATCTATACAATGCATTCAATATTAACAAAAAATGGGGTCCATAATCTTGATTAGGGTTTCTTATCGATGTGAATTGGTTGATTTTTAATATGATGAAACCGTCACAACCTTTCTGGTTTGGAAGACTTGTCTTTTGAACCAAAACACTCTTTTTCACCCAATTATCGTGAGAATAAAATTTATGTCAAAATTACACATTATATTAATTAAAACAAACATGTCGACGCACAATTGAAAATTTTAATGTGTTTTGTTCCATCACCCAAATGAGTCATTCATCCTAATTTGCATTTCGTACTAATGTGAATTGGGTTACCATCTAAATAACGAGACTTTATATTCACTACATGCTACTCAAGCTCCTTTTGATGTTACAAGCACTATTTTTCTTCTAATCACTATGAAATTGTCTTTTGTCTCCTTAGTAACAACTATATTCTTGAAGAAAACAATGTCCATATCTATACAATGCATTCAATATTAACAAAAAATGGGTCTATAATCTTGATTAGGCTTTCTTATCGATGTGAATTGGTTGATTTTCAATATAAAGAAACCCTCACAACATTTCTGGTTTGGAAGACTTGTCTTTTTGACCAAAACACTCTTTTTCGTACAGTCATCGTGAGATTATAATTTATGTCTAAATTTCACATTATATTAATTAAAACAAACATGTCGACGCAAAATGGAAAATCTAAATGAGTTTAGTTCCATCACCCAAATGAGTCATTGATTCTAATTTGCATTTCGTACTAATGTGAATTGGGTTTTTACATAAATAATGAGACTTTGTATTCACTACATGCTAATCAGGCTTCTTTTGTTGTTACAAGCACTATTTTTCTTCTAATAACTATGAAATTGTCTTTGTCTCCTTATTAACAACTATATTCATGAAGAAAACAATGTCCATATCTATACAATGCATTCAATATTAACAAAAAATGGGGTCCATAATCTTGATTAGGGTTTCTTATCGATGTGAATTGGTTGATTTTTAATATTAAGAAACCCTCACAACCTTTCTGGTTTGGAGGACTTGTCTTTTGAACCAAAACACTCTTTTTCACCCAATTATCGTGAAATTAAAATTTATGTCAAAATTACACATTATATTAATTAAAACAAACATGTCGACGCACAATTGAAAATCTAAATGTGTTTAGTTCCATCACCCAAATGAGTCATTGATTCTAATTTGCATTTTGTACTAATGTGAATTGGGTTATTCCCTAAATAATGAGTCTTTATATTCACTACATGCTAATTAGGCTCCTTTTGTTGTTACAAGCACTATTTTTCTTGCAATGACTATGAAATTGTCTTTTGTCTTCTTATTAACAACTATATTCATGAAGAAAACAATGTCCATATCTATACAATGCATTCAATATTAACAAAAAATGGGTCTATAATCTTGATTAGGCTTTCTTATCGATGTGAATTGGTTGATTTTCAATATAAAGAAACCCTCACAACATTTCTGGTTTGGAAGACTTGTATTTTTGACCAAAACACTCTTTTTCGTACAGTCATCGTGAGATTAAAATTTATGTCTAAATTTCACATTATATTAATTAAAACAAACATGTCGACGCAAAATGGAAAATCTAAATGAGTTTAGTTCCATCACCCAAATGAGTCATTGATTCTAATTTGCATTTCGTACTAATGTGAATTGGGTTTTTACATAAATAATGAGACTTTGTATTCACTACATGCTAATCAGGCTTCTTTTGTTGTTACAAGCACTATTTTTCTTCTAATAACTATGAAATTGTCTTTGTCTCCTTATTAACAACTATATTCATGAAGAAAACAATGTCCATATCTATACAATGCATTCAATATTAACAAAAAATGGGGTCCATAATCTTGATTAGGGTTTCTTATCGATGTGAATTGGTTGATTTTTAATATTAAGAAACCCTCACAACCTTTCTGGTTTGGAGGACTTGTCTTTTGAACCAAAACACTCTTTTTCACCCAATTATCGTGAAATTAAAATTTATGTCAAAATTACACATTATATTAATTAAAACAAACATGTCGACGCACAATTGAAAATCTAAATGTGTTTAGTTCCATCACCCAAATGAGTCATTCATCCTAATTTGAATTTCGTACTAATGTGAATTGGGTTACCATCTAAATAACGAGACTTTATATTCACTACATGCTACTCAAGCTCCTTTTGATGTTACAAGCACTATTTTTCTTCTAATCACTATGAAATTGTCTTTGTCTCCTTATTAACAACTATATTCATGAAGAAAACAATGTCCATATCTATACAATGCATTCAATATTAACAAAAAATGGGGTCCATAATCTTGATTAGGGTTTCTTATCGATGTGAATTGGTTGATTTTTAATATGAAGAAACCCTCACAACCTTTCTGGTTTGGAGGACTTGTCTTTTGGACCAAAACACTCTTTTTCACCCAATCATCGTGAGATTAAAATTTATGTCTAAATTACACATTATATTAATTAAAACAAACATGTCAACGCACAATTGAAAATCTAAATGTCTTTAGTTCCATCACCCAAATGAGTCATTGATTCTAATTTGCATTTTGTACTAATGTGAATTGGGTTATTGCTAATTAGGCTCCTTTATATTCACTACATGCTAGTTAGGTTCCTTTTGTTGTTACAAGCACTATTTTTCTTGCAATGACTATGAAATTGTCTTTTGTCTTCTTATTAACAACTATATTCATGAAGAAAACAATGTCCATATCTATACAATGCATTCAATATTAATAAAAAATGGGGTCAATAATCTTGATTGGGGTTTCTTATCGATGTGAATTACTTGATTTTTAATATAAAGAAACCCTCACAACCTTTCTGGTTTGGAAGACTTGTCTTTTGGACCAAAACACACTTTTTCACACAATCATCGTGAGATTAAAATTTATGTCTAAATTACACATTATATTACTGAAAACAAACATGTCGATGCACAATTGAAAATGAAAATGTGTTTAGTTCCATCACCCAATGGAGTCATTCATCCTAATTTGTATTTCATACTAATGTGAATTGGGTTATTGCATAAAAAATGAGACTTTATATTCACTACATGCTAATCAGGCTCCTTTTGTTGTTACAAGCACTATTTTTCTTGCACTGACTATGAAATTGTCTTTTGTCTTCTTATTAACAACTATATTCATGAAGAAAACAATGTCCATATCTATACAATGCATTCAATATTAACAAAAAATGGGTCTATAATCTTGATTAGTCTTTCTTATCGATGTGAATTGGTTGATTTTTTATATAAAGAAACCCTCACAACATTTCTGGTTTGGAAGAATTGTCTGTTGGACCAAAACACTCTTTTTCGTACAGTAATCGCGAGATGAAAATTTATGTCTAAATTTCACATTATATTAATTAAAACAAAAATGTCAACGCACAATTGAAAATCGAAATGTGTTTAGTTCCATCACCCAACGGAGTCATTCATCCTAATTTGCATTTCATACTAATGTGAATTGGGTTATTGCCTAAAAAATGAGACTTTATATTCACTACATGCTAATTAGGCTCCTTTTGTTGTTACAAGCACTATTTTTCTTG
The DNA here is from genome assembly GCA_037897445.1 of Ceriops zippeliana. Lineage (NCBI taxonomy): Eukaryota > Viridiplantae > Streptophyta > Magnoliopsida > Malpighiales > Rhizophoraceae > Ceriops > Ceriops zippeliana. Next base: position 93,804 of record JBAPLH010001752.1, read on the forward strand.
CAATGACTATGAAATTGTCTTTTGTCTTCTTATTAAAACTATATTCATGAAGAAAACAATGTCCATATCTATACAATGCATTCAATATTAACAAAAAATGGGTCCATAATCTTGAATAGGCTTTCTTATCGATGTGAATTGGTTGATTTTTAATATAAAGAAACCCTCACAACCTTTCTGGTTTGGAAGACTTGTCTTTTGGACCAAAACACTCTTTTTCGTATAGTCATCGTGACATTAAAATTTATGTCTAAATTACACATTATATTAATTAAAACAAACATGTTGACGCACAATTGAAAATCTAAATGTGTTTAGTTCCATCACCCAAAGCAGTCAATCATCCTAATTTGCATTTCATACTAATGTGAATTGGGTTATTGCCTAAAAAATGAGACTTTATATTCACTACATGCTCATCAGGCTCCTTTTGTTGTTACAAGCACTATTTTTCTTGCACTGACTATGAAATTGTCTTTTGTCTTCTTATTAACAACTATATTCATGAAGAAAACAATGCCCATATCTATACAATGCATTCAATATTAACAAAAAATGGGTCTATAATCTTGATTAGGCTTTCTTATCGATGTGAATTGGTTGATTTTCAAAATAAAGAAACCCTCACAACATTTCTGGCTTGGAAGACTTGTCTTTTTGACCAAAACACTCTTTTTCGTACAGTCATCGTGAGATTAAAATTTATCTTTAAATTTCAGTTTATATTAATTAAAACAAACATGTCGACGCAAATTCAAAATTCTAAATGAGTTTAGTTCCATCACCCAAATGAGTCATTGATTTTAATTTGCATTTCGTACTAATGTCAATTGGGTTATTACATAAATAATGAAACTTTATATTGACTACATGCTAATCAGGCTCCTTTTGTTGTTACAAGCGCTATTTTTCTTCTAATCACTATGAAATTGTCTTTTGTCTCCTTAGTAACAACTATATTCATGAAGAAAACAATGTCCATATCTATACAATGCATTCAATATTAACAAAAAATGGGTCTATAATCTTGATTAGGCTTTCTTATCGATGTGAATTGGTTGATTTTCAAAATAAAGAAACCCTCACAACATTTCTGGCTTGGAAGACTTGTCTTTTTGACCAAAACACTCTTTTTCATACAGTCATCGTGAGATTAAAATTTATGTTTAAATTTCAGTTATATTAATTAAAACAAACATGTCGACGCAAAATCGAAAATCTAAATGAGTTTAGTTCCATCACCCAAATGAGTCATTGATTTTAATTTGCATTTCGTACTAATGTGAATTGGGTTATTACCTAAATAATGAGACTTTATATTCACTACATGCTAATCAGGCTTCTTTTGTTGTTACAAGCACTATTTTTCTTCTAATAACTATGAAATTGTCTTTTGTCTCCTTATTAACAACTATATTCGTGAAGAAAACAATGTCCATATCTTCACAATGCATTCAATATTAACAAAAAATGGGGTCCATAATCTTGATTAGGGTTTCTTACCGATGTGAATTGGTTGATTTTTAATATAAAGAAACCCTCACAACCTTTCTGGTTTGGAAGACTTGTCTTTTGGACCCAAACACTCTTTTTCACACTATTATCGTGAGATTAAAATTTATGTCTAAATTACACATTATATTAATTAAAACAAACATGTCGACGCACAATTGAAGATCTAAATATGTTTAGTTCCATCACCCAATGGAGTCATTCATCCTAATTTGCATTTCATACTAATGTGAATTGGGTTATTGCCTAAAAAATGAGACTTTATATTCACTACATGCTAATCAGGCTCCTTTTGTTGTTACAAGCACTATTTTGCTTGCAATGATTATGAAATTGTCTTTTGTCTCCTTATTCACAACTATATTCAGGAAGAAAACAATGTCGATATCTATACAATGCATTCAATATTAACAAAAAATGGGTCCATAATCTTGATTAGCTTTCTTATCGATGTGAATTGGTTGATTTTTAATGTAAAGAAACCCTCACAACATTTCTGGTTTGGAAGACTTGTCTGTTGGACCAAAACACTCTTTTTCACACAATCATCGTGAGATTAAAATTTATGTCTAAATTCCACATTATATTAATTAAAACAAACATGTTGATGCACAATTAAAAATCTAAATGTGTTTCGTTCCATCACCCAAATGAGTCATTCATCCTAATTTGCATTTCGTACTAATGTGAATTGGGTTATCATCTAAATAATGAGACTTTATATTCACTACATGCTAATCAGGCTCCTTTTGTTGTTACAAGCACTATTTTGCTTGCAATGATTATGAAATTGTCTTTTGTCTCCTTATTCACAACTATATTCAGGAAGAAAACAATGTCGATATCTATACAATGCATTCAATATTAACAAAAAATGGGTCCATAATCTTGATTAGCTTTCTTATCGATGTGAATTGGTTGATTTTTAATGTAAAGAAACCCTCACAACATTTCTGGTTTGGAAGACTTGTCTTTTGGACCAAAACACTCTTTTTCACACAATCATCGTGAGATTAAAATTTATGTCTAAATTACACATTATATTAATTAAAACAAACATGTCAACGCACAATTGAAAATCTAAATGTGTTTTAGTTCCATCACCCAAATGAGTCATTGATTCTAATTTGCATTTTGTGTACTAATGTGAATTGGGGTTATTGCTAATAATGGCTCCTTTATATTCACTACATGCTAATTAGGCTCCTTTTGTTGTTACAAGCACTATTTTTCTTGCAATGACTATGAAATTGTCTTTTGTCTTCTTATTAACAACTATATTCATGAAGAAAACAATGTCCATATCTATACAATGCATTCAATATTAACAAAAAAATGGGGTCCATAATCTTGATTGGGGTTTCTTATCGATGTGAATTACTTGATTTTTAATATAAAGAAACCCTCACAACCTTTCTGGTTTGGAAGACTTGTCTTTTGGACCAAAACACTCTTTTTCACAACAATCATCGTGAGATTAAAATTTATGTCTAAATTACACATTATATTAATGAAAACAAACATGTCGATGCACAATTTGAAAATGAAAATGTGTTTAGTTCCATCACCCAATGGAGTCATTCATCCTAATTTGCATTTCATACTAATGTGAATTGGGTTTATTGCATAAAAAAATGAGACTTTATATTCACTACATGCTAATCAGGCTCCTTTTGTTGTTACAAGCACTATTTTTTCTTGCATGACTATGAAATTGTCTTTTGTCTTCTTATTAACAACTATATTCATGAAGAAAACAATGTCCATATCTATACAAATGCATTCAATATTAACAAAAAATGGGTCCTATAATCTTGATTAGGCTTTTCTTATCGATGTGAATTGGTTGATTTTTTATATAAAGAAACCCTCACAACATTTCTGGTTTTGGAAGACTTGTCTTTTGGACCAATAACACTCTTTTTCACACAATCATCGTGAGATTAAAATTTTATGTCTAAATTACACATTATATTAATTAAAAAACAACATGTTGACGACGCACAATTGAAAATCTAAATGTGGTGTCGTTCCATCACCCAAATGAGTCATTGATTCCTAATTTGCATTTCGTACTAATGTGAATTGGGTTATCATCTAAATAATGAGACTTTATATTCACTACATGCTAATCAAGCTCCTTTTTTGTTGTTACAAGCACTATTTTTTCGTCTAATCACTATGAAATTGTCTTTTGTCTCCTTATTAACAACTATATTCATGAAGAAAACAATGTCCATATCTATACAATGCATTCAATATTAACAAAAAAATGGGGTAATACTAATAATTTGATTCGGGTTTTGTTTATCGATGTGAATTGGTTGATTTTTAATATAAAAGAAACCCTCACAACCTTTCTAGTTTTGGAAGACTTTGTCTTTTTGGACCAAAACACTCTTTTTCAACACAATCATCGTGAGATTAAAATTTATGTCTAAATTACACATTATATTAAATTAAAACAAACATGTCGACGCACAAATTGAAAATCTAAATGTGTTTTAGTTCCATCACCCAATGGAGTCATTCATCCTAATTTGCATTTCATACTAATGTGAATTGGGTTTATTGCCTAAAAAAATGAGACTTTATATTGACTACATGCTAATCAGGCTCCTTTTGTTGTTACAAGCACTATTTTTCTTTGCAATGACTATGAAATTGTCTTTTTGTCTCCTTATTAACAACTATATTCATGAAGAAAACAATGTCCATATCTATACAATGCAATTTCAATATTAACAAAAAATGGGTCCATAATCTTGATTTAGGCTTTCTTATCGATGTGAATTGGTTGATTTTTAATATAAAGAAAACCCTCACAACATTTCTGGTTTGGAAGACTTGTCTTTTGGACCAAAAACACTCTTTTTCACACAATCATCGTGAGATTAAAATTTATGTCTAAATTACACATTATATTTAATTAAAACAAACATGTTGACGCACAATTGAAAAATCTAAATGTGTTTAGTTCCATCACCCAAAATGAGTCATTCATCCTAATTTGCATTTCGTACTAATGTGAATTGGGTTATTGCCATAAAAATATGAGACTTTATATTCACTACATGCTAATCAAGCTCCTTTTGTTGTTACAAGCACTATTTTTCTTCTAATCACTATGAAAATTGTCTTTTTTGTCTCCTTAGTAACAACTATATTCATGAAGAAAACAATGTCCATATCTATACAATGCATTCAATATTAACAAAAAATGGGTCCCATAATCTTGATTAGGCTTTTCTTATCGATGTGAATTGGTTGATTTTTTATATATAAAGAAACCCTCACAACATTTCTGGTTTTGGAAGACTTGTCTTTTGGACCAAAACACTCTTTTTCACACAATCATCGTGAGATTAAAATTTATGTCTAAATTACACATTATATTAATTAAAACAAACATGTTGACGCACAATTGAAAATCTAAATGTGTTTCGTTCCATCACCCAAATGAGTCATTCATCCTAATTTTGCATTTCGTTCATACTAATGTGAATTGGGTTATTACCTAAATAATGAGACTTTTTATATTCACTACATGCTAAATCAATCAGGCTTCTTTTGTTGTTTACAAGCACTATTTTTCGTCTAATGCACTATGAAAATTGTCTTTTTGTCTCCTTATTAACAACTATATTCATGAAAGAAAACAATGTCCATATCTATACAATGCATTCAATATTAACAAAAAATGGGTCCATAATCTTGATTAGGTTTTCTTATCGATGTGAATTGGGTTGATTTTTAATATAAAAGAAACCCTCACAACCATTTCTGGTTTGGAAGACTTGTCTTTTGGACCAAAACACTCTTTTTCACACAATCATTGTGAGATTAAAATTTTATGTCTAAAATTACACATTATATTAATTTAAAACAAACATGTCGACGCACAATTTGAAAATCTAAATGTGTTTAGTTCCATCACCAAAAGGAGTCATTCATTCTAATTTGCATTTCGTACTAAATGTGAATTGTGTTATTGCCTAAAAAATGAGACATTTATATTCACTACATGCTAATCAGGCTTCTTTTGTTGTTACAAGCACTATTTTTCTTGCAATGACTATGAAATTGTCTTTTATCTCCTTATTAACAACTATATTCAAGATGAAAAACAATGTCCATATCTATACAATGCATTCAATATTAACAAAAAATGGGTCCATAATCTTGATTAGGCTTTCTTATCGATGTGAATTGGTTGATTTTTAATATAAAAGAAAACCTCACAACATTTCTGGTTTGGAAGAATTGTCTTTTGGACCAAAACACTCTTTTTCGTTACAGTAATCGTTGAGATTAAAATTTATGTCTAAATTTCACATTATATTAATTAAAACAAACATGTCGACGCAAAATTGAAAATCTAAATGTGTTTAGTTCCATCACCCAAATGAATCATTGATTCTAATTTGCATTTCGTACTAATGTGAATTGGGTTAATTACCTAAATAATGAGACTTTATATTCACTACATGCTAATCAGGCTTCTTTTGTTGTTACAAGCACTATTTTTCTTCTAATAAAACTATGAAATTGTCTTTTGTCTCCTTATTAACAACTATATTCATGAAGAGTAAAACAATGTCCATATCTATACAATGCATTCAATATTGAACAAAAAAATGGGGGTCCATAATCTTGATTAGGGTTTCTTATCGATGTGAATTGGTTGATTTTTAATATGAAAGAAACCCTAAATCACCTTTCTGGTTTGGAAGACTTGTCTTTTGGACCAAAACACTCTTTTTCACCCCAATCATCGTGAGATTAAAATTTATGTCTAAATTTACACATTATATTAATTAAAACAAACATTGTCGATGCACAATTCAAAATCTAAATGTGTTTAGTTCCATCACCCAAATGGAGTCATTGATTCCTAATTTGGCATTTCGTACTAATGTGAATTGGGTTATTCCCTAAATAATGAGACTTTATATTCACTACATGCTAATTAGGCTCCTTTTATTTGTTACAAGCACTATTTTTCATTGCAATCACTATGAAATTGTCTTTTTGTCTCCTTATTAGCAACTATATTCATGAAGAAGAAAACAATGTCCATATCTATATACAATGCATTCAATATTAAAAAAAAAATGGGGTTAATATAATCTTGATTCGGGTTTCTTATCGATGTGAATTGGTTTGATTTTTAATATAAAGAAACCCTCACAACACTTTCTGGTTTGGAAGACTTGTCTTTTGGTCCAAAAAACACTCTTTTTCACACAATCATCGTTAGATTAAAATTTATGTCTAAATTACACATTATATTTAATTAAAAAAAACATGTCGACGCACAATTGAAAATCTAAATGTGTTTATTTCCATCACCCAAAGGAGTCATTCATTTCTAATTTGCATTTCATACTAATGTGAATTGGGTTATTGCTTTAAAAATGAGACTTTATATTCACTACATGCTAATCAGGTGCTCCTTTTTGTTGTTACAAGCACTATTTTTCTTGCAATGAACTATGAAATTGTCTTTTTGTCTCCTTATTAACAAACTATATTCATGAAGAAAAACAATGTCCATATCTATACAATGCATTCAATATTAACAAAAAATGGGTCCATAATCTTGATTAGGCTTTCTTATCGATGTGAATTGGTTGATTTTTTTTATATAAAGAAACCCTCACAAACATTTTCTGGTTTGGAAGAATTGTCTTTTGGACCAAAACACTCTTTTTCGTACAGTAATCGTGAGATTAAAATTTTATGTCTAAATTACACATTTATATTAATTAAAACAAACATGTCGGGGACGCACAATTGAGAATCTAAATGTGTTTTATTTCCATCACCCAAAGGAGTCATTCATCTTAATTTGCATTTCATACTAATGTGAATTGGGTTATTGCTTTAAAAATGAGACCTTTATATTCACTACATGCTAATCAGGCTCCTTTTGTTGTTACAAGCACTATTTTTCTTTGCAATGACTATGAAATTGTATTTTGTCTCCTTATTAACAACTATATTCATGAAGAAAAACAATGTCCATATATCGATACAATGCATTGAATATTAACAAAAAATGGGTCCATAATCTTGATCAGGCTTTCTTATCGATGTGAAATGGGTTGTATTTTTAATATAAAGAAATCCCTCACAACATTTCTGGTTTGGAAGACTTTGTCTTTTGGACCAAAACAGTCTTTTTCACACAAGATCATCGTGAGATTACGATTTATGTTTTAAATTTCACATTATATTAATTAAGACAAACTTGTCGACGCACAATTGAAAATCGTAAAGGTGTTTAGTTATTCCATCACCCAAATGAGTCATTGTGACTCTAATTTCATTTCGGGTACTAATGTGAATTGGGTTATTACATAAATAATGAGACTTGTTATATTCACCTACTTGCTAATCAGCTCCTTTTGGTTTGTTACAAGCGCTTATTTTTCTTCTAATCACTATTGAAATTATCTTTTGTTTGTCTCCTTATAGTAACAATCAAACTTTATTCATGAAGAAAACAATGTCTATATCACAATGCATTTCAATATTATCTAAAAAATTGGGGGTCATAATCTTGATTAGGGTTTCTTATCGATGGCTCCTTTTGTTGTTACAAGCA
>JBAPLH010001753.1:0-14559 GCA_037897445.1 Ceriops zippeliana
ATTTCGTATTAATGTGAACTGGGTTATTACCTAAATAATGAGACTTTTATATTCACTACATTCTAATTCAGGCTCCTTTTGTTGTTACAAGCACTATTTTTCTTGCAATGACTATGACAATTATCTTTTGTATCCTTATTAACAACTATATTCATCAAGAAAACAATGCCCATATCTATACAATGCATTTCAATATTAATAAAACAATGGGGTCCATAATCTTGATTAGACTTTCTTATTGATGTGAATTGGTTGATTTTTTAAAATAAAGAATCTGTTCACAATATTTCTAGGTTTGGAAGACTTGTCTTTTGGTTTTCAAACACTCTTTTTCCCCACAATCATCGTGAGATTAAACTTTATTACTAAAATTACCCATTATATTAATTAAAATAAAACATGTCGACGCACAATTGAAATCTAAATGTGTTTTAGTTCCATCACCCAATTGAGTCTTTGATTCTAATTTGCATTTCGTGCTAATGTGAATTGGGTTATGAACCTAATAATGAGACTTTATATTCACCACATGCTAATCAGGCTCCTTTTGTTGTAACAAGCACTATTTTTCTTGCAATGACTACGAAATTATCTTTTGTCTCCTTATTAACAACTATATTCATCAATAAAACAATGTCCATATCTATACAATGCATTTAATACCAACAAACAATGGGGTCCATAATATTGATTAGGGTTTCTATTGATGTGAATTGGGTGATTTTAAAAATAAAAGAATCCCTCACATGATTTCAGGTTTGGAAGTCTTTTGTTTTTGATTGCAAAACACTCGTTTAGACACAATTGATCGTGAGATAAAAAATTTATGACTAAATTACACAGTATATTAATTAAAACAAACATGTCGAACGCACAATTAAAAAATCTAAATGTGTTTAGTTCCATCACCTAAATGAGTCAGTGATTCTAATTTGCATTTCGTATTAATGTGAACTGGGTTATTACCTAAATAATGAGACTTATATTCACTACATTCTAATCAGGCTCCTTTTGTTGTTACAAGCACTATTTTTCTTGCAATGACTATGACATTATCTTTTGTCTCCTTATTAACAACTATATTCATCAAGAAAACAATGCCCATATCTATACAATGCATTCAATATTAATAAACAATGGGGTCCATAATCTTGATTAGACTTTCTTATTGATGTGAATTGGTTGATTTTTAAAATAAAGAATCTGTCACAATATTTCTGGTTTGGAAGACTTGTCTTTTGGTTTCTCAAACACTCTTTTTCCCACAATCATCGTGTGAGATTAAAACTTATTTACTAAATTACCCATTATATTAAATTAAAATAAACATGTCGACGCACAATTGAAATTCTAAATGTGTTTAGTTCCATCACCCAATTGAGTCTTTGATTCTAATTTGCATTTCGTGCTAATGTGAATTGGGTTATGACCTAAATAATGAGACTTTATATTCACCACATGCTAATCAGGCTCCTTTTGTTGTAACAAGCACTATTTTTCTTGCAATGACTACGAAATTATCTTTTGTCTCCTTATTAACAACTATATTCATCAATAAAACAATGTCCATATCTATACAATGCATTTAATACCAACAAACAATGGGGTCCATAATATTTGATTAGGGTTTCTATTGATGTGAATTGGGTGATTTTTAAAAATAAAGAAATCCCTCACATGATTTCAGGTTTGGAAGTCCTTTTGTTTTGATTGCAAACACTCGTTTAGACACAATGATCGTGAGATTAAAATTTATGACTAAATTACACAGTATATTAATTAAAACAAACATGTCGACGCACAATTAAAAATCTAAATGTGTTTAGTTCCATCACCTAAATGAGTCAGTGATTCTAATTTGCATTTCGTATTAATGTGAACTGGGTTATTACCTAAATAATGAGAGGACTTTTTTATATTCACTACATTCTAATCAGGCTCCTTTTGTTGTTACAAGCACTATTTTTCTTGCAATGACTATGACATTATCTTTTGTCTCCTTATTTAACAACTATATTCATCAAGAAAACAATGCCCATATCTATACAATGCATTCAATATTAATAAACAATGGGGTCCATAAATCTTGATTAGACTTTCTTATTGATGTGAATTGGTTGATTTTTAAAAATAAAGAATCTGTCACAATATTTCTGGTTTGGAAGACTTGTCTTTTGGTTTCAAACACTCTTTTTCCCACAATCATCGTGAGATTAAACTTTATTACTAAATTACCCATTATATTAATTAAAATAAACATGTCGACGCACAATTGAAATTCTAAATGTGTTTAGTTCCATCACCCAATTGAGTCTTTGATTCTAATTTGCATTTCGTGTGCTAATGTGAATTGGGTTATATTACCTAAATAATGAGACTTTATATTCACCACATGCTAATCAGGGCTCCTTTTGTTGTAACAAGCACTATTTTTTCTTGCAATGACTACGAAATTATCTTTTGTCTCCTTATTAACAACTATATTCATCATAAAATAAAACAATGTCCATATCTATACAATGCATTTAAATCCAACAAACAATGGGGTCCATAATATTGATTAGGGTTTCTATTGATGTGAATTGGGTGATTTTAAAAATAAAGAATCCCTCACATGATTTCAGGTTTGGAAGTCTTTTGTTTTGATTGCAAACACTCGTTTAGACACAATGATCGTGAGATTAAAATTTATGACTTAAATTACACAGTATATTAATTAAAACAAACATGTCGACGCACAATTTAAAAATCTAAATGTGTTTAGTTCCATCACCTAAATGAGTCAGTGATTTCTAATTTGCATTTCGTATTAATGTGAACTGGGTTATTACCTAAATAATGAGACTTTATATTCACTACATTCTAATCAGGCTCCTTTTGTTGTTACAAGCACTATTTTTCTTGCAATGACTATGACATTATCTTTTGTCTCCTTATTAACAACTATATTCATCAAGAAAACAATGTCCATATCTATACAATGCATTCAATATTAATAAACAAATGGGGTCCATAATCTTGATTAGACTTTCTTATTGATGTGAATTGGTTGATTTTTAAAATAAAGAATCTGTCACAATATTTCTGGTTTGGAAGACTTGTCTTTTGGTTTCAAAAAACACTCTTTTTCCCACAATCATCGTGAGATTAAACTTTATTACTAAAATTACCCATTATATTAATTAAAATAAAACATGTCGACGCACAATTGAAATTCTAAATGTGTTTAGTTCCATCACCCAATTGAGTCTTTGATTCTAATTTGCATTTCGTGCTAATGTGAATTGGGTTATGACCTAAATAATGAGAGACTTTTATATTCACCACATGCTAATCAGGCTCCTTTTGTTGTTAACAAGCACTATTTTTCTTGCAATGACTACGAAATTATCTTTTGTCTCCTTATTAACAACTATATTCATCAATAAAAAACAATGTCCATATCTATACAATGCATTTAATACCAACAAACAATGGGGTCCATAATATTGATTAGGGTTTCTATTGATGTGAATTGGGTGATTTTAAAAATAAAGAATCCCTCACATGATTTCAGGTTTGGAAGTCTTTTGTTTTGATTGCAAACACTCGTTTAGACACACAATGATCGTGAGATTAAAATTTATTACTAAATTACACAGTATATATTAATTAAAACAAAACATGTCGACGCACAATTTAAAAATCTAAATGTGTTTAGTTCCATCACCTAAATGAGTCAGTGATTCTAATTTGCATTTCGTATTAATGTGAACTGGGTTATTACCTAAATAATGAGACTTTATATTCACTACATTCTAATCAGGCTCCTTTTGTTGTTACAAGCACTATTTTTTTCTTGCAATGACTATGACATTATCTTTTGTCTCCTTATTAACAACTATATTCATCAAGAAAACAATGCCCATATCTATACAATGCATTCAATATTAATAAACAATGGGGTCCATAATCTTGATTAGACTTTCTTATTGATGTGAATTGGTTGATTTTTAAAATAAAGAATCTGTCACAATATTTCTGGTTTGGAAGACTTGTCTTTTGGTTTCAAACACTCTTTTTCCCACAATCATCGTGAGATTAAACTTTATTACTAAATTACCCATTATATTAATTAAAATAAACATGTCGACGCACAATTGAAATTCTAAATGTGTTTAGTTCCATCACCCAATTGAGTCTTTGATTCTAATTTGCATTTCGTGCTAATGTGAATTGGGTTATGACCTAAATAATGAGACTTTATATTCACCACATGCTAATCAGGCTCCTTTTGTTGTAACAAGCACTATTTTTCTTGCAATGACTACGAAATTATCTTTTGTCTCCTTATTAACAACTATATTCATCAATAAAAACAATGTCCATATCTATACAATGCATTTAATACCAACAAACAATGGGGGTCCATAATATTGATTAGGGTTTCTATTGATGTGAATTGGGTGATTTTAAAAATAAATAAGAATCCCTCACATGATTTCAGGTTTGGAAGTCTTTTGTTTTTGATTGCAAACACTCGTTTTAGACACAATGATCGTGAGATTAAAATTTATGACTAAATTACACAGTATATTAATTTAAAACAAACATGTCGACGCACAATTAAAAATCTAAATGTGTTTAGTTCCATCACCTAAATGAGTCAGTGATTCTAATTTGCATTTCGTATTAATGTGAACTGGGTTATTACCTAAATAATGAGACTTTATATTCACTACATTCTAATCAGGCTCCTTTTGTTGTTACAAGCACTAGTTTTCTTGCAATGACTATGAAATTATCTTTTGTCTCCTTATTAACAACTATATTCATCAAGAAAAACAATGCCCATACAATGCATTCAATATTAACAAACAATGGGGTCCATAATTTTGATTAGACTTTCTTATTGATGTGAATTGGTTGATCTTTAAAATAAAAGAAATCTGTCAAAATAATTTCTGGTTTGGAAGACTTGTCTTTTGGTTTTTCAAACACTCTTTTTTCCCACAATCATCGTGAGATTAAACTTTATTACTAAAATTACCCATTATATTAAATAAAAATAAACATGTCGACGCAGCACAATTGAAATTCTAAATGTGTTTAGTTCCATCACCCAATTGAGTCTTTGATTCTAATTTGCATTTCGTACTAATGTGAATTGAGTTATTGCCTAAATAATGAGACTTTATATTCACTACATGCTAATTAGGCTCCTTTTGTTATTACAAGCATTATTTTTCTTACAATGACTATGAAATTATCTTTTTGCCTCCTTATTAACAACTATATTCATCAAAAAACAATGTCCATATCTATACAATGCATTCAATATTAATAAACAATATGGTCCACAATCTTGATTAGGGATTCTTATTGATTGTGAATTGGTTGATTTTTTTAAAATAAAGAATCCCTCACAAGATTTCTGGTTTGGAAAACATGTCTTTTGATTCCAAACACTCTTTTCCAGACAATCATGTTGATTTTAAAATTTATATGATGAAATTACACAGTATATTAATTAAAACAAACATGTCGATCGGACAAATTGAAAATCTAAATGTGTTTAGTTCCATCACCCAAATGAGTCATTGATTTCTAATTTGCATTTCGTACCAATGTGAACTGGGTTATTACCTAAATAATGAGACTTTATATTCACTACAATGCTAATCAGGCTCCTTTTGTTGTTACAAGCACTATTTTTTCTTGCAATGAATAGGAAATTATCTTTTTTCTCCTTATTATTAACAACTATGTTCATGAAAGAAAACAATGTCCATATCTATACAATGCATTGAATATTAATAAACAATAGGGGTCCATAATCTTGATTAGGGTTTTCTTATTGATGTGAATTGGTTTGATTTTTAAAATAAAGATTCCCTCGCAAAGATTTCTGGTTTGGAAGACAATGTCTTTTGATTCCAAAACACTCTTTTTCACACAATGATCGTGAGATTAAAATTTATGACGAAATTACATAGTATATTAATTAAAACAAACATTTCGACGGACAATTTGAAAATCTAAATGTGTTTTAGTTCCATCACCCAAATGAGTCATTGATTCTAATTTGCATTTCGTACTAATGTGAACTGGGTTTATTACCTAAATAATGAGACATTTATATTCACTACATGCTAATCAGGCTCCTTTTTTGTGGTTACAAGCACTATTTTTGTTGCAATGACCACGAAATTATATCTTTTGTCTCCTTATTAACAACTATTTTCATCAATAAAAACAATGTCCATATCTATACAATTCATTTAATACCAACAAACAATGGGGGTCCATAATATTGATTAGGGTTTTCTATTGATGTGAATTGGGTGATTTTTAAAATAAAGAATCCCTCACATGATTTCAGGTTTGGAAGACTTTTGTTTTGATTGCAAACACTCTTTTACACACAATGATCGTGAGATTAAAATTTATGACTAAATTACACAGTATATTAATTAAAACAAACATGTCGACGCACAATTAAAAATCTAAATGTGTTTAGTTCCATCACCTAAATGAGTCATTGATTCTAATTTGCATTTCGTATTAATGTGAACTGGGTTATTACCTAAATAATGAGACTTTATATTCACTACATTCTAATCAGGCTCCTTTTGTTGTTACAAGCACTATTTTTCTTGCAATGACTATGACATTATCTTTTGTCTCCTTATTAACAACTATATTCATCAAGAAAACAATGCCCATATCTATACAATGCATTCAATATTAATAAACAATGGGGTCCATAATCTTGATTAGACTTTCTTATTGATGTGAATTGGTTGATTTTTAAAATAAAGAATCTGTCACAATATTTCTGGTTTGGAAGACTTGTCTTTTGGTTTCAAACACTCTTTTTCCCACAATCATCGTGAGATTAAACTTTTTATTACTAAATTACCCATTATATTAATTAAAAATAAACATGTCGACGCACAATTGAAATTCTAAATGTGTTTAGTTTCCATCACCCAATTGAGTCTTTGATTCTAATTTGCATTTCGTGCTAATGTGAATTGGGTTATGACCTAAATAATGAGACTTTATATTCACCACATGCTAATCAGGCTCCTTTTGTTGTAACAAGCACTATTTTTCTTGCAATGACTACGAAATTATCTTTTGTCTCCTTATTAACAACTATATTCATCAATAAAACAATGTCCATATCTATACAATGCATTTAATACCAACAAACAATGGGGTCCATAATATTGATTAGGGTTTCTATTGATGTGAATTGGGTGATTTTTAAAATAAAGAATCCCTCACATGATTTCAGGTTTGGAAGACTTTTCTTTTGGTTGCAAATACTCTTTTACACACAATGATCGTGAGATTAAAATTTATGACTAAATTACACAGTATATTAATTAAAACAAACATGTCGACGCACAATTAAAAATCTAAATGTGTTTAGTTCCATCACCAAAATGAGTCATTAATTCTAATTTGCATTTCGTACTAATGTGAACTGGGTTAATACCTAAATAATGAGACTTTATATTCACTACATTCTAATCAGGCTCCTTTTGTTGTTACAAGCACTATTTTTCTTGCAATGACTATGAAATTTTTTTTTGTCTCCTTATTAACAACTATATTCATCAAGAAAACAATGTCCATATCTATACAATGCATTCAATATTAATAAACAATATGGTCCACAATCTTGATTAGGGTTTCTTATTGATGTGAATTGGTTGATTTTGAAAATAAAGAATCCCTCACAAGATTTCTGGTTTGAAAGACATGTCTTTTGATTCCAAACACTCTTTTCCAGACAATCATCTTGAGATTAAAATTTATGATTAAATTACACAGTATATTAAATAAAACAAACATGTCGACACACAATTGAAATTATAAATGTGTTTAGTTCCATCACCCAAATGAGTCATTGATTCTAATTTACATTTCGTACTAATGTGAATTGGGTTATTACCTAAATAATGAGACTTTATATTCACCACATGCTAATCAGGCTCCTTTTGTTGTTACAAGCAATATTTTTCTTGCAATGACTATGAAATTATCTTTTGTCTCCTTATTAACAACTATATTCATCAAGAAAACAATGTCCATATCTATACAGTGCATTCAATATTAAGAAACAATGGGGTCCATAATCTTGATTAGACTTTCTTATTGATGTGAATTGGTTGATTTTTAAAATAAAGGATCTGTCACAATATTTCTGGTTTGGAAGACTTGTCTTTTGGTTCCAAACACTCTTTTTCACACAATCATCGTGACATTAAACTTTATGACTAAATTACACAGTATATTAATTAAAACAAACATGTCGATGCACAATTGAAATTATAAATGTGTTTAGTTCCATCACCCAAATGGGTCATTGATTCTAATTTACATTTCGTACTAATGTGAAATGTGTTATTAACGAAATAATCACACTTTATATTCACTACATGCTAATCAGGCTCCTTTTGTTGTTACAAGCACTATTTTTCTTGCAATGAGTACGAAATTATCTTTTGTCTCCTTATTAACAACTATGTTCATCAAGAAAAAAATGTCCATATCTATACAATGCATTCAATATTAACAAACAATGGGGTCCATAATCTTGATTACGCTTTCTTATTGATGTGAATTGGGTGATTTTTAAAATAAAGAATCCCTCACATGATTTCAGGTTTGGAAGACTTTTCTTTTGATTGCAAACACTCTTTTTCACACAATGATCGTGAGATTAAAATTTATGACGAAATTACATAGCATATTAATTAAAACAAACATGTCGACGGACAATTGAAAATCTAAATGTGTTTAGTTCCATCACCCAAATGAGTCATTGATTCTAATTTGCATTTCGTACTAATGTGAACTGGGTTATTACCTAAATAATGAGACTTTATATTCACTACATGCTAATCAGGCTCCTTTTCTTTTTACAAGCAATATTTTTCTTGCAATGACTATGAAATTATCTATTGTCTCCTTATTAAAAACTATATTCATCAATAAAACAATGTCCATATCTATACAATGCATTTAATACCAACAAACAATGGGGTCCATAATCTTGATTAGGCTTTCTATTGATGTGAATTGGGTGATTTTTAAAATAAAGGATCTGTCACAATATTTCTGGTTTGGAAGACTTGTCTTTTGGTTCCAAACACTCTTTTTCACACAATCATCGTGACATGTCGACGGACAATTGAAAATCTAAATGTGTTTAGTTCCATCACCCAAATGAGTCATTGATTCTAATTTGCATTTCGTACTAATGTGAACTGGGTTATTACCTAAATAATGAGACTTTATATTCACTACATGCCAATCAGGCTCCTTTTGCTGTTACAAGCACTATTTTTCTTGCAATGACTATGAAATTATCTTTTGTCTCCTTATTAACAACTATGTTCATCAAGAAAACAATGTCCATATCTATACAATGCATTCAATATTAACAAACAATGGGGTCCATAATCTTGATTAGACTTTCTTATTGATGTGAATTGGTTGATTTTTAAAATAAAGAATCTGTCACAATATTTCTGGTTTGGAAGACTTGTCTTTTGGTTTCAAACACTCATTTTCCCACAATTATCTTGAGATTAAACTTTATTACTAAATTACCCAGTATATATTAATTAAAATAAACATGTCGACGCACAATTGAAATTCTAAATGTGTTTAGTTCCATCACCAAATTGAGTCTTTGATTCTAATTTGCATTTCGTACTAATGTGAATTGGGTTATTACCTAAATAATGAGACTTTATATTCACTACATGCTAATTAGGCTCCTTTTGTTATTACAAGCAATAATTTTTTTTTACAATGACTATGAAAATCATCTTTTGCCTCCTTATTAACAACTATATTCATCAAGAAAACAATGTCCATATCTATACAATGCATTCAATATTAATAAACAATAGGGTCCACAATCTTGATTAGGGGTTTCTTATTGATGTGAATTGGTTAATTTTTAAAATAAAGAATCCCTCGCAAGATTTCTGGTTTGGAAAGACATGTCTTTTGATTCCAAACACTCTTTTCCAGACAATCATCACGAGATTAAACTTTATTACTAAATTACCTAGTATATTTATTAAAACAAACATGTCGACGCACAATTGAAAATCTAAATGTGTTTAGATCCATCACCCAAATGAGTCATCGATTCTAATTTACATTTCGTACTAATGTGAATTGGGTTATTAAATAAATAATGACACTTTATGTTCACTACATGCTAATCAGGCTCCTTTTGTTGTTACAAGCACTATTTTTCTTGCAATGACTACGAAATTATCCTTTGTCTCCTCATTAACAACTGTATTCATCAAGAAAACAATGTCCATATCTATACAATGCATTCAATATTAACAAATAATGGGGTCCATAATCTTGATTAGGCTTTCTTATTGATGTGAATTGGTTGATTTTTAAAATAAAGAATCCCTCACAAGATTACTAGTTTGGAATACATGTCTTTTGATTCCAAACACTCTTTTTCACTCACTCATTGTGAGATTGAAATTTATGACTAAATTACACAGTATATTAATTAAAACAAACACGTCGATGCACAATTGAAATTGTAAATGTGTTTAGTTCCGTCACCCAAATGGGTCATTGATTCTAATTTACATTTCATACTAATGTGAATTGGGTTATTAACTAAATAATGACACTTTATATTCACCATATGCTAATCAGGCTCCTTTTGTTGTAACAAGCACTGTTTTTCTTGCAATGACTACGAAATTATCTTTTGTCCTTATTAACAACTATATTCATCAATAAAACAATGTCCATATCTATACAATGCATTTAATACCAACAAACAATGGGGTCCATAATATTGATTAGGGTTTCTATTGATGTGAATTGGGTGATTTTTAAAAATAAGAATCCCTCACATGATTTCAGGTTTTGGAAGACTTTTCTTTTGATTGCAAACACTCTTTTACACACAATGATCGTGAGATTAAAAATTTATGACTAAATTACACAGTATATTAATTAAAACAAACATGTCGACGCACAATTAAAAATCTAAATGTGTTTAGTTCCATCACCAAAATGAGTCATTGATTCTAATTTGCATTTCGTACTAATGTGAACTGGGTTAATACCTAAATAATGAGACTTTATATTCACTACATTCTAATCAGGCTCCTTTTGTTGTTACAAGCACTATTTTTCTTGCAATGACTATGAAATTATTTTTTGTCTCCTTATTAACAACTATATTCATCAAGAAAACAATGTCCATATCTATACAATGCATTCAATATTAATAAACAATATGGTCCACAATCTTGATTAGGGTTTCTTATTGATGTGAATTGGTTGATTTTTAAAATCAAGAATCTCTCACAAGATTTCTGGTTTGGAAGACATGTCTTTTGATTCCAAACACTCTTTTCCAGACAATCATCTTGAGATTAAAATTTATGATTAAATTACACAGTATATTAAATAAAACAAACATGTCGACGCACAATTGAAATCATAAATGTGTTTAGTTCCATCACCCAAATGAGTCATTGATTCTAATTTACATTTCGTACTAATGTGAATTGGGTTACTACTTAAATAATGAGACTTTATATTCACCACATGCTAATCAGGCTCCTTTTGTTGTTACAAGCAATATTTTTCTTGCAATGACTATGAAATTATCTTTTGTCTCCTTATTAACAAATATATTCATCAAGAAAACAATGTCCATATCTATACAATGCATTCAATATTAACAAACAATGGGGTCCATAATCTTGATTAGACTTTCTTATTGATGTGAATTGGTTGATTTTTAAAATAAAGAATCTGTCACAATATTTCTGGTTTGGAAGACTTGTCTTTTGGTTTCAAACACTCTTTTTCCCACAATCATCGTGAGATTAAAATTGATGACTAAATTACCAGTATATTAATTAAAACAAACATGTCGACGCACAATTGAAAATCTAAATGTGTTTAGTTCCATTACCTAAATGAGTCTTTGATTCTAATTTGCATTTCGTACTAATGTGAACTGGGCTATTACCTAAATAAAGAGACTTTATATTCACTACATGCTAATCAGGATCCTTTTGTTGTTACAAGCACTATTTTTCTTACAATGACTATGAAAATTATCTTTTTGTCTCCTTATTAACAACTATATTCATCATCAACAAAACAATGTCCATGTCTATACAATGCATTCAATATTAACAAACAATGGGGGGGTCCATAATCTTTATTAGGGTTTCTTATTGATGTGAATTGGTTGATTTTTAAAATAAAGAATCTGTCACAATATTTCTGGTTTGGAAGACTTGTCTTTTTGGTTTCAAACACACTCTTTTTCCCACAATCATCGTGAGATTAAAATTTTTATGACTAAATTACCAGTATATTAATTAAAACAAACATGTCGATGCACAATTGAAATTGTAAATGTGTTTTAGTTCCGTCACCCAAATGGGTCATTGATTCTAATTTACATTTCATACTAATGTGAATTGGGTTTATTAACTAAATAATGACACTTTATATTCACCACATGCTAATCAGGCTCCTTTTGTTGTAACAAGCACTGTTTTTCTTGCAATGACTACGAAAATTATCTTTTGTCTCCTTATTAACAACTATATTCATCAATAAAACAATGTCCATATCTATACAAATGCATTTAATACCAACAAACAATGGGGTCCATAATATTGATTAGGGTTTCTATTGATGTGTAAATGGTGTGATTTTTAAAATAAAGAATCCCACACATGATTTCAGGTTTTTGGAAGACATTTCTTTTGATTGCAAACACTCTTTTACACACAATGATCGTGATATTAAAATTTATGACTAAATTACACAGTATATTAATTAAAAACAAACATGTCGACGCACAATTAAAAAATCTAAATGTGTTTTAGTTCCATCACCAAAAATGAGTCATTTGATTCTAATTTGCATTCTCGTACTAATGTGAACTGGGTTAATAACCTACATAATGAGACTTTATATTCACTACATTCTAATCAGGCTCCTTTTGTTGTTACAAGCACTATTTTTCTTGCAATGACTACGAAATTATCTTTTGTCTCCTCATTAACAAACTATATTCAGCAAGAAAACAATGTCCATATCTATACAATGCATTCAATATTAAAAAATAATGGGGTCCATAATCTTGATTAGGCTTTCTTATTGATGTGAAATTGGTTGATTTTTTTAAAATAAAGAATCCCTCACAAGATTACTGGTTTGGAAGAATACATGTCTTTTGACTCCAAAACACTCTTTTTCACTCACTCCATTGTGAGATTAAAATTTATGACTAAATTACACAGTATATTATATTAAAACAAACATGTCGATAGCACAATTGAAATTGTAAATGTGTTTAGTTCCTGTCACCCAAATGGGTCATTGATTTCTATGTTTTGCCATTACAGTACTACTTAATGTGAATTGGGTTATTTCCTAAATAATGAGACTTTTATATTTCACTCACATGCTAATTCAGGCTCCTTTTGTTATGTAACAAGCACTATTTTTTCTGTGCAATGACTATGCGAAAATTATCTTTTGTCTCCTTATTTAACAAACTATATTCATCAATAGAAAACAATGTCCATTATCTATATACAATGCATTTCAATACCAACAAACAATGGGGTCCATAATATTGACATTAGGGTTTCGTATTGTATGTGAATTGGTATTGTGGATTGATTAAATAATAAAGAATCTGTCACGCATGATTTCAGGCTTGGAAGACTTTTAGCCTTTTGCATTTGCAAACACTCTTTTTTCCACACAATGATCGTGAGATTAAAATTTATGGCTAATTTACACAGTATATTAAATTAAAACAACATGTTCGAAGGACACAATATTAAAAATCTTAAATGTGTTTAGTTCCCGCATCACCCAAATGATGTATTTGATTCGATCTTCAGATTTATGCATTTTTCGTACTAATGGTAGACAATTGTGGTTTATACCTAAATTAATGAGACTTTATATTCACTAGCATGCTAATTAGCCTCGCGAGTTTTGTTTAATTACAAGCACTATTTTTCTTGCAATTGTGAGTGCTATGATTAATTATCTTTTTGTCTCCTTATTTACGCCAACAGCTATATTCATCAAGTCAAAACAATGTCCATATCAGGCATCTACAATGCATTCGCATATAATAATAAATAATGGGGTCCAAAGATCTTAAATTATATCTGAATTAGGGTACTTGTTAGGCGAGTGTGAATTGTGTTGATTTTTAAAATAAAGGAATCCTCACAAATTTCCTGGTTTGGAAGACAATGTCTTTTGAATTCCTGAAAACGGGTCTTTTCCACAGACAGCGAGAAACGTCAGATTAAAATTTATGATTAAATTTACACGAGTATATTATATAAATACAAACATGTCGACGCACAATTGAAATCATAAATGTGTTTAGTTCCATGACCAAATGAGTCATTGATTCTAATTTACATTTCGTACTAATGTGAATGGGTTAATACCTAAATAATGAGACTTTATATTCACACATGCTAATCAGGCTCCTATTTTTTCCTA
>JBAPLH010001754.1:0-35485 GCA_037897445.1 Ceriops zippeliana
TAAGAAAAAATGCCCATGGACGATCTATAACATGAATTCATTGAATTTAACAACCAATGGAGTCCCTTGATCTTGAAATTCATTTCTATTCTTATTGATATTAATTGTGGAATTAAAAAATTAAAGACAGCCTCCCATCATTTTTCATTAGCAATGTTCCTCTTTTGACTCCAAACACACTTTTTGACACATTGATCATGAAAGTAACACATGTGGCTAAACAACCTAGTATATTAATTGAATCAAATAAGTATAAACACCATTACAGCTCTCGATCTATTTAAATTCAATCAAGGGAGTCATTCATTATGGTTTGCGTTCCGTACAAATGTAAACTGGTTTAATTCTTAAATCAGGAGACATTCTAATCACCTCATGTGAATTAGGCTCCTCTTATTGTTACTAGGACTTTTTTCATGCAATAACCTTCAAATTAAATTTTGCTTCATCCTTAATGACTATATTCTTTATGAAAAAAATGCCCATGGACCATCTATCACATGAATTCATTCAATTTAACAGCCAATGGAGTCCTTGATGTTGAAATTCATTTTTTATTGATATTAATTATTCAATTGAAAATTAGAGAGTGCCTCAAATGATGTCACATTAGCAATGCTCCTCTTTTGACTCCAAACACACTTTTTGACACATTGATCATAAAATTAACACATGTAGCTAAACAACCTATTATATTGATTGAATGAAACAAGTATAAAAACCATTAAAACTCTAGATCCATTTAAATCCGTCAGTCAACGGAGTCATTCATCATGGTTTGCATTCTGTACAAATGTGAACTGATTTAATTCTTAAATCACGAGACATTCTAATCGCCTCATGTGAATTAGGCTCCTCATATTGTTACCAGGACTTTTTTCATACAATAACCTTGAAATTAAATTTTGCTTCATCCTTAATGACTATATTCGTTATGAAAAAAATGTCCATGGACCATCTATAACATGAATTCATTCAATTTAACAACCAATGGAGACCTTGATGTTGAAATTCATTCCTTATTGATATTAATTGTGGAATTAAAAATTAGAGAGAGCCTCCCATCATTTCTCATTAGCAATGCTCCTCTTTTGACTCCAAAAACACTTTTTGACACATTGATCATGAAATTAACACATGTGGCAAAACAACCTAGTATATTGATTGAATCAAACAAGTATAAACAACATTATAGCTCCCAATCTATTTAAATCGGTCAATCAAGGGAGTCGTTCATTATGGTTTGTATTTCGTACAAATGTGAACTGGTTTAATTCTTAAATCACGAGACATTCTAATCACCTTATGTGAATTAGGCTCCTCATATTGTTACCAGGAATTTTTTCATGCAATAACCTTGAAATGAAATTTTGCTTCATACTTAATGGTTATTTTCTTTATGAAAAAAATGCCCATGGACCATCTATAACATGAATTCATTCAATTTCACAACCAATGGAGTCCTCGATGTTGAAATTCATTTTTTATTGATATGAATTGTTCAATTCAAAATTAGAAAGTGCCTCAAATGATTCAACATTAGCAATGCTAGTCTTTTGACTCCAAATACACTTTTTGACACATTGATCATAAAATTAACACATGTAGCTAAACAACCTATTATATTGATTGAATCAAACAAGTATAGAAACCTTTAAAACTCTAAATCCATTTAAATCCGTCAGTCAAAGGAGTCATTCATCATGATTTGCATTCTGTACAAATGTGAACTAGTTTAATTCCTAAATCACGAGATATTCTAATCGCCTCATGTGAATTAGGCTCCTCTTATTGTTACCAGGACTTTTTTCATGCAATAACCTTGAAATGAAATTTTGCTTCATCCTTAATGACTATATTCGTTATGAAAAAAATGCCCATGGACCATCTATAACATGAATTCATTCAATTTAACAACCAATGGAGTCCTTGATGTTGAAATTCATTCCTTATTGATATTAATTGTGGAATTAAAAATTAGAGACAGCCTCCCATCATTTCTCATTAGCAATGCTCCTCTTTTGACTCCCAAAACACTTTTTGACACATTGATCATGAAATTAACACATGTGGCAAAACAACCTAGTATATTGATTGAATCAAACAAGTATAAACACCATTATAGCTCCCAATCTATTTAAATCGGTCAATCAAGGGAGTCGATCATTATGGATTGGATTTCGTACAAATGCGAACTGGTTTAATTCTTAAATCACGAGACATTCTAATCACCTTATGTGAATTAGGCTCCTCATATTGTTACCAGGAATTTTTTCATGCAATAAACTTGAAATGAAATTTTGCTTCATACTTAATGGCTATTTTCTTTATGAAAAAAATGCCCATGGACCATCTATAACATGAATTCATTCAATTTAACAACCAATGGAGTCCTTGAAGTTGAAATTCATTCCTTATTGATATTAATTGTGGAATTAAAAATTAGAGACAGCCTCCCATCATTTCTCATTAGCAATGCTCCTCTTTTGACTCCCAAAACACTTTTTGACACATTGATCATGAAATTAACACATGTGGCAAAACAACCTAGTATATTGATTGAATCAAACAAGTATAAACACCATTATAGCTCCCAATCTATTTAAATCGGTCAATCAAGGGAGTCGTTCATTATGGTTTGTATTTCGTACAAATGTGAACTGGTTTAATTCTTAAATCACGAGACTTTCTAATCACCTTATGTGAATTAGGCTCCTCATATTGTTACCAGGAATTTTTTCATGCAATAAACTTGAAATGAAATTTTGCTTCATACTTAATGGCTATTTTCTTTATGAAAAAAATGCCCATGGACCTTCTATAACATGAATTCATTCAATTTCACAACCAATGGAGTCCTCGATGTTGAAATTCATTTTTTATTGATATGAATTGTTCAATTGAAAATTAGAAAGTGCCTCAAATGATTCGACATTAGCAATGCTCGTCTTTTGACTCCAAACACACTTTTTGACACATTGATCATAAAATTAACACATGTAGCTAAACAACCTATTATATTGATTGAATGAAACAAGTATAAAAACCATTAAAACTCTAGATCCATTTAAATCCGTCAGTCAAAGGAGTCATTCATCATGATTTGCATTCTGTACAAATGTGAACTGGTTTAATTCCTAAATCACGAGATATTCTAATCGCCTCATGTGAATTAGGCTCCTCATATTGTTACCAGGAGTTTTTTCATGCAATAACCTTGAAATGAAATTTTGCTTCATCCTTAATGACTATATTCGTTATGAAAAAAATGCCCATGGACCATCTATAACATGAATTCATTCAATTTAACAACCAATGGAGTCCTTGATGTTGAAATTCATTCCTTATTGATATTAATTGTGGAATTAAAAATTAGAGACAGCCTCCCATCATTTCTCATTAGCAATGCTCCTCTTTTGACTCCAAACACACTTTTTGACACATTGATCATGAAATTAACACATGTGGCTAAATAACCTAGTATATTGATTGAATCAAACAAGTATAAACACCATTATAACTACCAATCTACTTAAATCCGTCAAACAAAGGAGTCATTCATTATGGTTTGTATTACGTACAAATGTGAACTGGTTTAATTCTTAAATCACGAGACATTGTAATCACCTTATGTGAATTAGGCTCCTCTTATTGTTACCAGGACTTTTTTCATGCAATCACATTGAAATGAAATTTTGCTTCATCGTTAATGACTATATTCGTTATGAAAAAAATGCCCATGGACCATCTATAACATGAATTCATTCAATATAACAACCAATGGAGTCCTTGATCTTGAAATTCATTTTTTATTGATATTAATTGTGGAATTAAAAATTAGAGATAGCCTCCCATCATTTCTTATTAGCAATGCTCCTCTTTTGACTCCAAACACACTTTTTGACACATTGATCATGAAATTAACACATGTGGCTAAACAACCTAGTATATTGATTGAATCAAACAAGTATAAACACCATTATAGCTCCCAATCTATTTAAATCCGTCAATTAAAGGAGTCATTCATTATGGTTTGCATTCCGTACAAATGTAAACTGGTTTAATTTTTAAATCACGAGACATTCTAATCGCCTCATGTGAATTAGGCTTCTCATATTGTTACCAGGACGTTTTTCATGCAATAACCTTGAAATTAAATTTTGCTTCATCCTTAATGACTGTATTCGTTATGAAAAAAATGTCCATGGACCATCTATAACATGAATTCATTCAATATAACAACCAATGGCATCCTTGATCTTGAAATTCATTTCTGATTGATATTAAATGTGGAATTGAAAATTAGAGAGAGCCTCTCATCATTTCTCATTAGCAATTGTCCTCTTTTGATTCCAAACACACTTTTTAACACATTGATTATAAAATTAACACATGTACCTAAACAACCTATTAAATTGATTGAATCAAACAAGTATAAAAACCATTAAAACTCTAGATCCATTTAAATCCGTCAGTCAAAGGAGTCATTCATCATGGTTTGCATTCTGTACAAATGTGAACTGATTTAATTCTTAAATCACGAGGCATTCTAATTGCCTCATGTGAATTAGGCTCCTCTTATTATTACTAGGACTTTTTTCATGCAATAACCTTGAAATTAAATTTTGCTTCATACTTAGTGGCTATTTTCTTTATGAAAAAATTGCCCATGGACCATTTATAACATGAATTCATTCAATTTCACAACCAATGGATTCCTCGATGTTGAAATTCATTTTTTATTGATATTAATTATTCAATTGAAAATTAGAAAGTGCCTCAAATGATTTGACATTAGCAATGCTCCTCTTTTGACTCTAAACACACTTTTTGACACATTGATCATAAAATTAACACATGTAGCTAAACAACCAATTATATTGATTGAATCAAACAAGTATAAAAACCTTTAAAACTCTAAATCCATTTAAATCTGTCGGTCAAAGGAGTCATTCATCAAGGTTTGCATTCTGTACAAATGTGAACTGATTTAATTCTTAAATCACGAGACATTCTAATCACCTCATGTGAATTAGGCTCCTCATATTGTTACCAGGACTTTTTTGATGCAATAACCTTGAAATAAAATTTTGCTTCATCCTTAATGACTATATTCGTTATGAAAAAAATGCCCATGGACCATCTATAACATGAATTCATTCAATTTAACAACCAATGGAGTCCTTGATGTTGAAATTCATTTCTTATTGATATTAATTGTCGAATTAAAAATTAGAGACAGCCTCCCATCATTTCTCATTAGCAATGCTCCTCTTTTGACTCCAAACACACTTTTTGATACATTGATCATGAAATTAACACATGTGGCTAAACAACCTAGTATATTGATTGAATCAAACAAGTATAAACACCATTATAGCTCCCAATCTATTTAAATCGGTCAATCAAGGGAGTCATTCATTATGGTTTGTATTTCGTACAAATGTGAACTGGTTTAATTCTTAAATCAGGAGACATTCTAATCACCTCATGTGAATTAGGCTCCTCTTATTGTTACTAGGACTTTTTTCATGCAATAACCTTGAAATTAAATTTTGCTTCATACTTAATGGCTATTTTCTTTATGAAAAAAATGCCCATGGACCATCTATAACATGAATTCATTCAATTTCACAACCAATGGAGTCCTCGATGTTGAAATTCATTTTTTATTGATATTAATTATTCAATTGAAAATTAGAAAGTGCCTCAAATGTTTTGACATTAGCAATGCTCTTCTTTTGACTCCAAACACACTTTTTGACACATTGATTATAAAATTAACACATGTAGCTAAACAACCGATTAAGTTGATTGAATCAAACAAGTATAAAAACCATTACAACTCTAGATCCATTTAAATCCGTGAGTCAATGGAGTCATTCATCATGTTTTGCATGCTGTACAAATGTGAACTGATTTAATTCTTAAATCACGAGACATTCTAATCGCCTCATGTGAATTAGGCTCCTCATATTGTTACAAGGACTTTTTCATGCGATAACCTTGAAATTAAATTTTACTTTATCCTTAATGACTATATTCGTTATGAGAAAAATGCCCATGGACCATCTATAACATGAATTCATTCAATTTAACAACCAATGGAGTCCTTGATGTTGAAATTCATTTCTTATTGATGTTAATTGTGGAATTAAAAATTAGAAACAGCCTCCCATCATTTCTCATTAGCAATGCTCCTCTTTTGACTCCAAACACACTTTTTGACACATTGATCATGAAATTAACACATGTGGCTAAACAACCTAGTATATTGATTGAATCAAACAAGTATAAACACCATTATAGCTCCCAATCTATTTAAATCGGTCAATCAAGGGAGTCATTCATTATGGTTTGTATTTCGTACAAATGTGAGCTGGTTTAATTCTTAAATCATGAGACATTCTAATCACCTCATGTGAATTAGGCTCCTCTTATTGTTACTAGGACTTTTTTCATGCAATAACCTTGAAACTAAATTTTGCTTCATACTTAGTGGCTCTTTTCTTTATGAAAAAAAATGGCCATTGACCATCTATAACATGAATTCATTCAATTTCACAGCCGATGGAGTCCTCGATGTTGAAATTCATTTTTTATTGATATTAATTATTCAATTGAAAATTAGAAAGTGCCTCAAATGATTTGACATTAGCAATGCTCCTCTTTTGTCTCCAAACACACTTTTTGACACATTGATCATAAAATTAACACGTGTAGCTAAACAACCAATTATATTGATTGAATCAAACAAGTATAAAAACCTTTAAAACTCTAAATCCATTTAAATTCGTCGGTCAAAGGAGTGATTCATCAAGGTTTGCATTCTGTACAAATGTGAACTGATTTAATTCTTAAATCACAAGACATTCTAATCACCTCATGTGAATTAGGCTCCTCATATTGTTACCAGGACTTTTTTCATGTAATAACCTTGAAATTAAATTTTGCTTCATCCTTAATGACTATATTCGTTATGAAGAAAATGCCCATGGACCATCTATAACATGAATTCATTCAATTTAACAACCAATGGAGTCCTTGATGTTGAAATTCATTTCTTATTGATATTAATTGTGGAATTAAAAATTAGAGACAACCTCCCATCATTTCTCATTTGCAATGCTCCTCTTTTGACTCCAAACACACTTTTTGACACATTGATCATGAAATTAACACATGTGGCTAAACAACCTAGTATATTGATTGAATCAAACAAGTATAGACACCATTAGAACTCTAAATCTATTTAAATCCGTCATTCAGGGGAGTCATTCATCATGGTTTGCATTCCGTACAAATGTGAACTGGTTTAATGCTTGAATCACGAGACATTCTAATCACCTCATGTGAATTTGGTTCCTCTTATTTTTACCAGGAATTTTTTATGCAATAACCTTGAAATTAAATTTTGCTTCATCCTTAATGACTATATTCATTATGAAAAAAATGCCCATGGACCATCTATAACATGAATTCACTCAACTTAACAACCAATGGAGTCATTGATCTTGAAATTCATTTCTTATTGATATTAATTGTTGAATTGAAAATTAGAGACAGCCTCACATCATTTCTCATTAGCAATTATCCTCTTTTGACTCCAAACACACTTTTTGACACATTGATTATAAAATTAACACATGTAGCTAAACAACCTCTTATATTGATTGAATCAAACAAGTATAAAAACAATTAAAACTCTAGATCCATTTAAATCCGTCAGTCAAAGGAGTAATTCATCAAGGTTTACATTCTGTACAAATGTGATCTGATTTAATTCTTAAATCACGAGACATTCTAATCGCCTCATGTGAATTAGGCTCCTCATATTGTTGCCAGGACTTTTTTCATGCAATAACCTTGAAATTAAATTTTGCTTCATCCTTAATGACTATATTCGTTATGAAAAAAATGCCAATGGACCATCTATAACATGAATTAATTCAATTTAACAACCTATAGAGTCCTTGATGTTGAAATTCATTTCTTATTGATATTAATTGGGGAATTAAAAATTAGAGACAGCCTCCCATCATTTCTCATTAGCAATGCTCCTCTTTTGACTCGAAACACACTTTTTGACACATTGATCATGAAAGTAACACATGTGGCTAAACAACCTAGTATATTGATTGAATCAAACAAGTATAGACACCATTAGAACTCTAAATCTATTTAAATCCGTCATTCAAGGGAGTCATTCATCATGGTTTGCATTCCGTACAAATGTGAACTGGTTTAATGCTTAAATCACGAGACATTCAAATCACCTCATGTGAATTTGGTTCCTCTTATTTTTATCAGGAATTTTTTATGCAATAACCTTGAAATTAAATTTTGCTTCATCCTTAATGACTATATTCGTTATGAAAAAAATGCCCATGGACCATCTATAACATGAATTCACTCAATTTAACAACCAATGGAGTCATTGATCTTGAAATTCATTTCTTATTCATATTAATTATGGAATTGAAAATTAGAGACAGCCTCTCATCATTTCTCATTAGCGATTGTACTCTTTGTACTCCAAACAGACTTTTTGACACATTGATTATAAAATTCACACATGTAGCTAAACAACCTATTATATTGATTGAATCAAACAAGTATAAATCCATTAAAACTCTAGATCCATTTAAATCCGTCAGTCAAAGGAGTCATTCATCAACATTTGCATTTTGTACAAATGTGAATTGATTTAATTCATAAATCACGAGACATTCTAATCTCCTCATGTGAGTTAGGCTCCTCTTATTGTAACCA
This sequence comes from Ceriops zippeliana, assembly GCA_037897445.1. NCBI lineage: Eukaryota > Viridiplantae > Streptophyta > Magnoliopsida > Malpighiales > Rhizophoraceae > Ceriops > Ceriops zippeliana. The sequence continues at coordinate 8,773 of JBAPLH010001754.1, forward strand.
GGAGTTTTTTCAAGCAATAACCTTGAAATTAAATTTTGCTTCATCCTCCATGACTATATTCGTTATGAAAAGAATGAGCATGGACCATCTATAACATGAATTCATTCAATTTAACAACCAATGGAGTCCTTGATGTTGAAATTCATTTCTTATTGATATTAATTGTGGAATTAAAAATTAGAGACAGCCTCCCATCATTTCTCATTAGCAATGCTCCTCTTTTGACTCCAAACACACTTTTTGACACATTGATCATGAAATTAACACATGTGGCTAAGCAACCTAGTATATTGATTGAATCAAACAAGTATAAACACCATTATAGCTCCCAATCTATTTAAATCGGTCAATCAAGGGAGTCATTCACTATAGTTTGTATTTCGTACAAATGTGGACTGGTTTAATTCTTAAATCACGAGACATTCTAATCACCTCATGTGACTTAGGCTCCTATTATTGTTACTAGGACTTTTTTCATGCAATAACTTTCAAATCAAATTTTGCTTCATCGTTAATGACTATATTCTTTATGAAAAAAATGCCCATGGACCATCTATAACATGAATTCATTCAATTTAACAACCAATGGAGTCCTTGATGTTGAAATTCATTTTTTATTGATATTAATTGTTCAATTGAAAATTAGAGAGTGCCTCAAATGATGTCACATTAGCAATGCTCCTCTTTTGACTCCAAACACACTTTTTGACACATTGATCATAAAATTAACACATGTAGCTAAACAACCTATTATATTGATTGAATCAAACAAGTATAAAAACCATTAAAACTCTAGATCCATTTAAATCCGTCAGTCAAAGGAGTCATTCATCATGGTTTGCATTTTGTACAAATGTGGACTGATTTAATTCTTAAATCACAAGACATTATAATCGCCTAATGTGAATTAGGCTGCTCTGATTGTTACTAGGACTTTTTTCATGCAATAACCTTGAAATGAAATTTTGCTTCATCCTTAATGACTATATTCGCTATGAAAAAAATGCCCATGGACCATCTATAACATGAAGTCATTCAATTTAACAAGCAATGGAGTCCTCGATGTTGAAATTCATTTTTTAATAATATTAATTGTTCAATTAAAAATTAGAGAGTGCCTCAAATGATTTCACATTAGCAATGCTCCTTTTTTGACTCCAAACACACTTTTTGACACATTGATCATAAAATTAACACATGTAGCTAAACAACCTATTATATTGATTGAATCAAACAAGTATAAAAACCATTAAAACTATAAATCCATTTAAATCTGTCAGTCAAAGGAGTCATTCAACAAGGTTTGCATTCTATACAAATGTGAACTGATTTAGTTCTTAAATCACGAGACATTCTAATCGCCTCATGTGAATTAGGCTCCACTTATTGTTACTAGGACTTTTTTCATGCAATAACCTTGAAATTAAATTTTGCTTCATCCTTAATGACTATATTCATTATGAAAAAAATGCCCATGGACCATCTATAACATGAATTCATTCAATTTAACAACCAATGGAGTCCTTGATGTTGAAATTCATTCCTTATTGATATTAATTGTGGAATTAAAAATTAAAGACAGCCTCCCATCATTTCTCATTAGCAATTGTTCTCTTTTGACTCCAAACAGACTTTTTGACACATTGATTATAAAATTAACACATGTAGCTAAACAACCTACTATATTGATTGAATCAAACAAGTATAAAAACCATTAAAACTCTAGATCCATTTAAATCCGTCAGTCAAAGTAGTCATTCATCATGGTTTTTATTCTGTACAAATGTGAACTGATTTAATTCTTAAATCACGAGACATTCTAATCGCCTCATGTGAATTAGGCTCCTCATATTGTTACCAGGACTTTTTTCGTGCAATAACCTTGAAATTAAATTTTGCTTCATCCTTAATGACTATATTCGTTATGAAAAAAATGCCCATGGACCATCTATAACATGAATTCACTCAATTTAACAACCAATGGAGTCATTGAACTTGAAATTCATTTCTTATTGATATTAATTGTTCAATTGGAAATTAGAGAGTGCCTCAAATGATGTCACATTAGCAATGCTCCTCTTTTGACTCCAAACACACTTTTTGACACATTGATCATAAAATTAACACATGTAGCTAAACAACCTATTATATTGATTGAATCAAACAAGTATAAAAACCATTAAAACTATAAATCCATTTAAATCTGTCAGTCAAAGGAGTCATTCAACAAGGTTTGCATTCTATACAAATGTGAACTGATTTAGTTCTTAAATCACGAGACATTCTAATCGCCTCATGTGAATTAGGCTCCACTTATTGTTACTAGGACTTTTTTCATGCAATAACCTTGAAATTAAATTTTGCTTCATCCTTAATGACTATATTCTTTATGAAAAAAATGCCCATGGACCATCTATAACATGAATTCATTCAATTTAACAACCAATGGAGTCCTTGATGTTGAAATTCATTCCTTATTGATATTAATTGTGGAATTAAAAATTAAAGACAGCCTCCCATCATTTCTCATTAGCAATTGTTCTCTTTTGACTCCAAACAGACTTTTTGACACATTGATTATAAAATTAACACATGTAGCTAAACAACCTACTATATTGATTGAATCAAACAAGTATAAAAACCATTAAAACTCTAGATCCATTTAAATCCGTCAGTCAAAGTAGTCATTCATCATGGTTTTTATTCTGTACAAATGTGAACTGATTTAATTCTTAAATCACGAGACATTCTAATCGCCTCATGTGAATTAGGCTCCTCATATTGTTACTAGGACTTTTTCCGTGCAATAACCTTGAAATTAAATTTTGCTTCATCCTTAATGACTATATTCGTTATGAAAAAAATGCCCATGGACCATCTATAACATGAATTCACTCAATTTAACAACCAATGGAGTCATTGAACTTGAAATTCATTTCTTATTGATATTAATTGTTCAATTGGAAATTAGAGAGTGCCTCAAATGATGTCACATTAGCAATGCTCCTCTTTTGACTCCAAACACACTTTTTGATGCATTGATCATAAAATTAACACATGTGGCTAAACAACCAAGTATATTGATTGAATCAAACAAGTATAAACACCATTACAGCTCTAAACCTATTTAAATCCGTCAATCAAGGGAGTCATTGATCATGGTTTGCGTTCCGTACAAATGTGAACTGGTTTAATGCTTGAATCACGAGACATTCTAATCACCTCATGTGAATTTGGTTCCTCTTATTTTTACCAAGAATTTTTTATGCAATAACCTTGAAATTAAATTTTGCTTCATCCTTAATGACTATATTCGTTATGAAAAAAATGCCCATGGACCATCTATAACATGAATTCACTCAATTTAACAACCAATGGAGTCATTGATCTTGAAATTCATTTCTTATCGATATAAATTGTGGAATTGAAAATTAGAGACAGCCTGTCATCATTTCTCATTAGCAATTGTCCTCTTTTGACTCCAAACACACTTTTTGACACATTGATTATAAAATTAACACATGTAGCTAAACAACCTATTATATTGATTGAATCAAACAAGTACAAAAACCGTTAAAACTCTAGATCCATTTAAATCATTCAGTCAAAGGAGTCATTCTTCATGGTTTGCATTCTGAACAAATGTGAACTGATTTCATTCTTAAATCACGAGACATTCTAATCGCCTCATGTGAATTAGGCTCCTCATATTGTTACCAGGACTTTTTTCATGCAATAACCTTGAAATTAAATTTTGCTTCATCCTTAATGACTATATTCGTTATGAAAAAAATGCCCATGGACCATCTATAACATGAATTCATTCAATTTAACAACCAATGGAGTCATTGATGTTGAAAATCATTTTTTATTGATATTAATTGTTCAATTCAAAATTAGTGAGAGCCTCAATTGATTTCACATTAGCAATGCTCCTCTTTTGACTCCAAACACACTTTTTGACGCATTGATCATAAAATTAACACATGTAGCCAAACAACCTATTATATTGATTGAATCAAACAAGTATAAAAACCATTAAAACTCTAAATCCATTTAAATCCGTCAGTCAAAGGAGTCATTCATCATGATTTGCATTCTGTACAAATGTTAACTGGTTTAATTCTTAAATCAAGAGAAATTCTAATCACCTTATGTGAATTAGGCTCCTCTTATTGTTACCAGGACTTTTTTCATGCAATAACCTTGAAATGAAATTTTGCTTCCTCCTTAATGACTATATTCATTAAGAAAAAATGCCCATGGACGATCTATAACATGAATTCATTCAATTTAACAACCAATGGAGTCCTTGATCTTGAAATTCATTTCTTATTGATATTAATTTTGGAATTAAAAATTAAAGACAGCCTCCCATCATTTCTCATTAGCAATGCCCCTCTTTTGACTCCAAACACACTTTTTGACAAATTGATCATGAAATTAACACATGTGGCTAAACAACCTAGTATATTGATTGAATCAAACAAGTATAAACACCATTATAGCTCCCAATCTATTTAAACCTGTCAATCAAGGGAGTCATTCATTATGGTTTGTATTCCGTACAAATGTGAACTGGTTTAATTCTTAAATCACGAGACATTCTAATCATCTTATGTGGATTAGGATCCTCTTATTGTTACTAGGACTTTTTTCATGCAATAACCTTGAAATTAAATTTTGCTTCATCCTTAATGGCTATTTTCTTTATGAAAAAAATGCCCATGGACCATCTATAACATGAATTCATTCAATTTAACAACCAATGCAGTCCTAGATGTTGAAATTCATTTTTTATTGATATTAATTGTTCAATTGAAAATTAGAGAGTGCCTCAAATGATGTCACATTAGCAATGCTCGTCTTTTGACTCCAAACACACCTTTTGACATATTGATCATAAAATTAACACATGTAGCTAAACAACCTATTATATTGATTGAATCAAACAAGTATAAAAACCTTTAAAACTCTAGATCCATTTAAATCTGTCAGTCAAAGGAGTCATTCATCATGGTTTGCATTCTGTACAAATGTGAACTGATTTAATCCTTAAATCAGGAGACATTCTAATCGCCTCATGTGAATTAGGCTCCTCATATTGTTACTAGGACTTTTTTCATGCAATAACCTTGAAATTAAATTTTGCTTCATCCTTAATGACTATATTCATTATGAAAAAAATGCCCATGGACCATCTATAACATGAATTCATTCAATTTAACAACCAATGGAGTCCTTGATGTTGAAATTCATTCCTTATTGATATTAATTGTGGAATTAAAAATTAAAGACAGCCTCCCATCATTTCTCATTAGCAATTGTTCTCTTTTGACTCCAAACAGACTTTTTGACACATTGATTATAAAATTAACACATGTAGCTAAACAACCTACTATATTGATTGAATCAAACAAGTATAAAAACCATTAAAACTCTAGATCCATTTAAATCCGTCAGTCAAAGTAGTCATTCATCATGGTTTTTATTCTGTACAAATGTGAACTGATTTAATTCTTAAATCACGAGACATTCTAATCGCCTCATGTGAATTAGGCTCCTCATATTGTTACTAGGACTTTTTTCGTGCAATAACCTTGAAATTAAATTTTGCTTCATCCTTAATGACTATATTCGTTATGAAAAAAATGCCCATGGACCATCTATAACATGAATTCACTCAATTTAACAACCAATGGAGTCATTGAACTTGAAATTCATTTCTTATTGATATTAATTGTTCAATTGGAAATTAGAGAGTGCCTCAAATGATGTCACATTAGCAATGCTCCTCTTTTGACTCCAAACACACTTTTTGATGCATTGATCATAAAATTAACACATGTGGCTAAACAACCTAGTATATTGATAGAATCAAACAAGTATAAACACCATTACAGCTCTAAACCTATTTAAATCCATCAATCAAGGGAGTCATTGATCATGGTTTGCGTTCCGTACAAATGTGAACTTGTTTAATGCTTGAATCACGAGACATTCTAATCACCTCATGTGAATTTGGTTCCTCTTATTTTTACCAGGAATTTTTTATGCAATAACCTTGAAATTAAATTTTGCTTCATCCTTAATGACTATATTCGTTATGAAAAAAATGCCCATGGACCATCTATAACATGAATTCACTCAATTTAACAACCAATGGAGTCATTGATCTTGAAATTCATTTCTTATCGATATAAATTGTGGAATTGAAAATTAGAAACAGCCTATCATCATTTCTCATTAGCAATTGTCCTCTTTTGACTCCAAACACACTTTTTGACACATTGATTATAAAATTAACACATGTAGCTAAACAACCTATTATATTGATTGAATCAAACAAGTACAAAAACCGTTAAAACTCTAGATCCATTTAAATCATTCAGTCAAAGGAGTCATTCTTCATGGTTTGCATTCTGAACAAATGTGAACTGATTTCATTCTTAAATCACGAGACATTCTAATCGCCTCATGTGAATTAGGCTCCTCATATTGTTACGAGGACTTTTTTCATGCAATAACCTTGAAATTAAATTTTGCTTCATCCTTAATGACTATATTCGTTATGAAAAAAATGCCCATGGACCATCTATAACATGAATTCATTCAATTTAACAACCAATGGAGTCATTGATGTTGAAAATCATTTTTTATTGATATTAATTGTTCAATTCAAAATTAGTGAGAGCCTCAATTGATTTCACATTAGCAATGCTCCTCTTTTGACTCCAAACACACTTTTTGACGCATTGATCATAAAATTAACACATGTAGCCAAACAACCTATTATATTGATTGAATCAAACAAGTATAAAAACCATTAAAACTCTAAATCCATTTAAATCCGTCAGTCAAAGGAGTCATTCATCATGATTTGCATTCTGTACAAATGTTAACTGGTTTAATTCTTAAATCAAGAGAAATTCTAATCACCTTATGTGAATTAGGCTCCTCTTATTGTTACCAGGACTTTTTTCATGCAATAACCTTGAAATGAAATTTTGCTTCCTCCTTAATGACTATATTCATTAAGAAAAAATGCCCATGGACGATCTATAACATGAATTCATTCAATTTAACAACCAATGGAGTCCTTGATCTTGAAATTCATTTCTTATTGATATTAATTTTGGAATTAAAAATTAAAGACAGCCTCCCATCATTTCTCATTAGCAATGCCCCTCTTTTGACTCCAAACACACTTTTTGACAAATTGATCATGAAATTAACACATGTGGCTAAACAACCTAGTATATTGATTGAATCAAACAAGTATAAACACCATTATAGCTCCCAATCTATTTAAACCTGTCAATCAAGGGAGTCATTCATTATGGTTTGTATTCCGTACAAATGTGAACTGGTTTAATTCTTAAATCACGAGACATTCTAATCATCTTATGTGGATTAGGATCCTCTTATTGTTACTAGGACTTTTTTCATGCAATAACCTTGAAATTAAATTTTGCTTCATCCTTAATGGCTATTTTCTTTATGAAAAAAATGCCCATGGACCATCTATAACATGAATTCATTCAATTTAACAACCAATGCAGTCCTAGATGTTGAAATTCATTTTTTATTGATATTAATTGTTCAATTGAAAATTAGAGAGTGCCTCAAATGATGTCACATTAGCAATGCTCGTCTTTTGACTCCAAACACACCTTTTGACATATTGATCATAAAATTAACACATGTAGCTAAACAACCTATTATATTGATTGAATCAAACAAGTATAAAAACCTTTAAAACTCTAGATCCATTTAAATCCGTCAGTCAAAGGAGTCATTCATCATGGTTTGCATTCTGTACAAATGTGAACTGATTTAATCCTTAAATCAGGAGACATTCTAATCGCCTCATGTGAATTAGGCTCCTCATATTGTTACCAGGACTTTTTTCATGCAATAACCTTGAAATTAAATTTTGCTTCATCCTTAATGATTATATTTGTTATGAAAAAAATGCGCATGGACCATCTATAACATGAATTCATTCAATTTAACGACCAATGGAGTCCTTGATGTTGAAATTCATTTTTTATTGATATTAATTGTTCAATTGAAAATTAGAGAGTGCCTCAAAAGATGTCACATTAGCAATGCTCCTCTTTTGATTCCAAACACACTTTTTGACACATTGATCATAAAATTAACACATGTAGCTAAACAACCTATTATATTGATTGAATGAAACAAGTATAAAAACCATTAAAACTCTAGATCCATTTAAATCCGTCAGTCAAAGGAGTCATTCATCATGGTTTGCATTCTGTACAAATGTGAACTGATTTAATTCTTAAATCACGAGACATTCTAATCGCCTCATGTGAATTAGGCTCCTCATATTGTTACAAGGACTTTTTTCATGCAATAACCTTGAAATTAAATTTTGCTTCATCCTTAATGACTATATTTGTTATGAAAAAAATGCCCATGGACCATCTATAACATGAATTCATTCAATTTAACAACCAATGGAGTCCTTGATGTTGAAATTCATTCCTTATTGATATTAATTCTGGAATTAAAAATTAGAGACAGCCTCCCATCATTACTCATTAGCAATGCTCCTCTTTTGACTCCAAAAACACTTTTTGACACATTGATCATGAAATTAACACATGTGGCAAAACAACCTAGTATATTTATTGAATCCAACAAGGATAAACACCATTATAGCTCCCAATCTATTTAAATCGGTCAATCAAGGGAGTCGTTCATTATGGTTTGTATTTCGTACAAATGTGAACTGGTTTAATTCTTAAATCATGAGACATTGTAATCACCTTATGTGAATTAGGCTCCTCATATTGTTACCAGGAATTTTTTCATGCAATAACCTTGAAATGAAATTTTGCTTCATACTTAATGGCTATTTTCTTTATGAAAAAAATGCCCATGGACCATTTATAACATGAATTCATTCAATTTCACAACCAATGGAGTCCTCGATGTTGAAATTCATTTTTTATTGATATGAATTGTCCAATTGAAAATTAGAAAGTGCCTCAAATGATTCGACATTAGCAATGCTCGTCTTTTGACTCCAAACACACTTTTTGACACATTGATCATAAAATTAACACATGTAGCCAAACAACCTATTATATTGAGTGAATCAAACAAGTATAAAAACCTTTAAAACTCTAAATCCATTTAAATCTGTCAGTCAAAGGAGTCATTCATCATGATTTGCATTTTGTACAAATGTGAACTGGTTTAATTCCTAAATCACGAGATATTCTAATCGCCTCATGTGAATTAGGCTCCTCTTATTGTTACCAGGACTTTTTTCATGCAATAACCTTGAAATGAAATTTTGCTTCATCCTTAATGACTATATTCGTTATGAAAAAAATGCCCATGTACCATCTATAACATGAATTCATTCAATTTAACTACCAATGGAGTCCTTGATGTTGAAATTCATTTCTTATAGATATTAATTGTGGAATTAAAAATTAGAGACAGCCTCCCATCATTTCTCATTAGCAATGCTCCTCTTTTGACTCCAAACACACTTTTTGACACATTGATCATGAAATTAACACATGTGGCTAAGCAACCTAGTATATTGATTGAATCAAACAAGTATAAAAACCATTATAGCTCCCAATCTATTTAAATCCGTCAATCAAAGGAGTCATTCATTATGGTTTGCATTCCGTACAAATGTAAACTGGTTTAATTTTTAAATCACGAGACATTCTAATCGCCTCATGTGAATTAGGCTTCTCATATTGTTACCAGGACTTTTTTCATGCAATAACCTTGAAATTAAATTTTGCTTCATCCTTAATGACTATATTCGTTATGAAAAAAATGCCCATGGACCATCTATAACATGAATTCACTCAATATAACAACCAATGGAGTCCTTCATCTTGAAATTCATTTCTTATTGATATTAAATGTGGAATTGAAAATTAGAGAGAGCCTCTCATCATTTCTCATTAGCAATTGTCCTCTTTTGACTACAAACACACTTTTTAACACATTGATTATAAAATTAACACATGTAGCTAAACAACCAATTAAGTTGATTGAATCAAACAAGTATAAAAATGCCCATGGACCATCTATAACATGAATTCATTCAATTTAACAACCAATGGAGTCCTTGATGTTGAAATTCATTTCTTATTGATGTTAATTGTGGAATTAAAAATTAGAGACAGCCTCCCATCATTTCTCATTAGCACTGCTCCTCTTTTCACTCCAAACACACTTTTTGACACATTGATCATGAAATTAAAACATGTGGCTAAACAACCTAGTATATTGATTGAATCAAACAAGTATAAACACCATTATAGCTCCCAATCTATTTAAATTGGTCAATCAAGGGAGTCATTCATTATGGTTTGTATTCCGTACAAATGTGAACTGGTTTAATTCTTACATCAGGAGACATTCTAATCACCTCATGTGAATTAGGCTCCTCTTATTGTTACTAGGACTTTTTTCATGCAATAACCTTGAAATTAAATTTTGCTTCACACTTAATGGCTATTTTCTTTATGAAAAAAATGCCCATGGACCATCTATAACATGAATTCATTCAATTTCACAACCAATGGAGTCCTCGATGTTGAAATTCATTTTTATTGATATTAATTATTCAATTGAAAATTAGAAAGTGCCTCAAATGATTTGACATTAGCAATGCTCCTCTTTTGACTCCAAACACACTTTTTGACACATTGATCATAAAATTAACACATGTAGCTAAACAACCAATTATATTGATTGAATCAAACAAGTATAAAAACCTTTAAAACTCTAAATCCATTTAAATCTGTCGGTCAAAGGAGTCATTCATCAAGGTTTGCATTCTGTACAAATGTGAACTGATTTAATTCTTAAATCACGAGACATTCTAATCACCTCATGTGAATTAGGCTCCTCATATTGTTACCAGGAATTTTTTCATGCAATAACCTTGAAATAAAATTTTGCTACATCCTTAATGACTATATTCGTTATGAAAAAAAATGCCCATGGACCATCTATAACATGAATTCATTCAATTTAAACAACCAATGGAGTCCTTGATGTTGAAATTCATTTTTTATTGATATTAATTGTGGAATTAAAAATTAGAGACAGCCTCCCATCATTTCTCATTAGCAATGCTCCTCTTTTGACTCCAAAAACACACTTTTTGACACATTGATCATGAAATTAACACACATGTGGCTAAACAACCTAGTATATTGATTGAATCAAACAAGTATAAACACCATTATAGCTCCCAATCTATTTAAATCGGTCAATCAAGGGAGTCATTCATTATGGTTTGTATTTCGTACAAATGTGAACTGGTTTAATTCTTAAATCAGGAGACATTCTAATCACCTCATGTGAATTAGGCTCCTCTTATTGTTACTAGGACTTTTTTCATGCAATAACCTTGAAATTAAATTTTGCTTCATACTTAATGGCTATTTTCTTTATGAAAAAAATGCCCATGGACCATCTATAACATGAATTCATTCAATTTCACAACCAATGGAGTCCTCGATGTTGAAATTCATTTTTTATTGATATTAATTATTCAATTGAAAATTAGAAAGTGCCTCAAATGATTTGACATTAGCAATGCTCTTCTTTTGACTCCAAACACACTTTTTGACACATTGATTATAAAATTAACACATGTAGCTAAACAACCAATTAAGTTGATTGAATCAAACAAGTATAAAAACCATTACAACTCTAGATCCATTTAAATCCGTGAGTTAATGGAGTCATTCATCATGTTTTGCATGCTGTACACATGTGAACTGATTTAATTCTTAAATCACGAGACATTCTAATCGCCTCATGTGAATTAGGCTCCTCATATTGTTACCAGGACTTTTTTCATGCGATAACCTTGAAATTAAATTTTGCTTTATCCTTAATGACTATTCGTTATGAGAAAAATGCCCATGGACCATCTATAACATGAATTCATTCAATTTAACAACCAATGGAGTCCTTGATGTTGAAATTCATTACTTATTGATGTTGATTGTGGAATTAAAAATTAGAGACAGCCTCCCATCATTTCTCATTAGCAGTGCTCCTCTTTTCACTCCAAACACACTTTTTGACACATTGATCATGAAATTAACACATGTGGCTAAACAACCTAGTATATTGATTGAATCAAACAAGTATAAACACCATTATAGCTCCCAATCTATTTAAATTGGTCAATCAAGGGAGTCATTCATTATGGTTTGTATTCCGTACAAAAATGTGAACTGGTTTAATTCTTAAATCAGGAGACATTCTAATCACCTCATGTGAATTAGGCTCCTCTTATTGTTACTAGGACTTTTTTCATGCAATAACCTTGAAATCAAATTTTGCTTCATACGTAATGGCTATTTTCTTTATGAAAAAAATGCCCATGGACCATCTATAACATGAATTCATTCAATTTCACAACCAATGGAGTCCTCGATGTTGAAATTCATTTTTTATTGATATTAATTATTCAATTGAAAATTAGAAAGTGCCTCAAATGATTTGACATTAGCAATGCTCTTCTTTTGACTCCAAACACACTTTTTGACACATTGATTATAAAATTAACACATGTAGCTAAACAACCAATTAAGTTGATTGAATCAAACAAGTATAAAAACCATTACAACTCTAGATCCATTTAAATCCGTGAGTTAATGGAGTCATTCATCATGTTTTGCATGCTGTACACATGTGAACTGATTTAATTCTTAAATCACGAGACATTCTAATCGCCTCATGTGAATTAGGCTCCTCATATTGTTACCAGGACTTTTTTCATGCGATAACCTTGAAATTAAATTTTGCTTTATCCTTAATGACTATTCGTTATGAGAAAAATGCCCATGGACCATCTATAACATGAATTCATTCAATTTAACAACCAATGGAGTCCTTGATGTTGAAATTCATTACTTATTGATGTTGATTGTGGAATTAAAAATTAGAGACAGCCTCCCATCATTTCTCATTAGCAGTGCTCCTCTTTTCACTCCAAACACACTTTTTGACACATTGATCATGAAATTAACACATGTGGCTAAACAACCTAGTATATTGATTGAATCAAACAAGTATAAACACCATTATAGCTCCCAATCTATTTAAATTGGTCAATCAAGGGAGTCATTCATTATGGTTTGTATTCCGTACAAATGTGAACTGGTTTAATTCTTAAATCAGGAGACATTCTAATCACCTCATGTGAATTAGGCTCCTCTTATTGTTACTAGGACTTTTTTTCATGCAATAACCTTGAAATTAAATTTTGCTTCATACGTAATGGCTATTTTCTTTATGAAAAAAAAATGCCCATGGACCATCTATAACATGAATTCATTCAATTTCACAACCAATGGAGTCCTCGATGTTGAAATTCAATACCATTTTTTATTGATATTAATTATTCAATTGAAAAATTAGAAAGTGCCTCAAATGATTTGACATTAGCAATGCTCTTCTTTTGACTCCAAACACACTTTTTGACACATTGATTATAAAATTAACACATGTAGCTAAACAACCAATTAAGTTGATTGAATCAAACAAGTATAAAAACCATTACAACTCTAGATCCATTTAATCCGTGAGTCAATGGAGTCATTCATCATGTTTTGCATGCTGTACAAATGTGAACTGATTTAATTCTTAAATCACGAGACATTCTAATCGCCTCATGTGAATTAGGCTCCTCATATTGTTACAAGGACTTTTTTCATGCGATAACCTTGAAATTAAATTTTTCTTTATCCTTAATGACTATATTCGTTATGAGAAAAATGCCCATGGACCATCTATAACATGAATTCATTCAATTTAACAACCAATGGAGTCCTTGATGTTGAAATTCATTACTTATTGATGTTAATTGTGGAATTAAAAATTAGAGACAGCCTCCCATCATTTCTCATTAGCAGTGCTCCTCTTTTCACTCCAAACACACTTTTTGACACATTGATCATGAAATTAACACAAGTGGCTAAACAACCTAGTATATTGATTGAATCAAACAAGTATAAACACCATTATAGCTCCCAATCTATTTAAATTGGTCAATCAAGGGAGTCATTCATTATGGTTTGTATTCCGTACAAATGTGAACTGGTTTCATTCTTAAATCAGGAGACATTCTAATCACCTCATGTGAATTAGGCTCCTCTTATTGTTACTAGGACTTTTTTCATGCAATAACCTTGAAATTAAATTTTGCTTCATACTTAATGGCTATTTTCTTTATGAAAAAAATGCCCATGGACCATCTATAACATGAATTCATTCAATTTCACAACCAATGGAGTCCTCGATGTTGAAATTCATTTTTTATTGATATTAATTATTCAATTGAAAATTAGAAAGTGCCTCAAATGATTTGACATTAGCAATGCTCCTCTTTTGACTCCAAACACACTTTTTGACACATTGATCATAAAATTAACACATGTAGCTAAACAACCAATTATATTGATTGAATCAAACAAGTATAAAAACCTTTAAAACTCTAAATCCATTTAAATCTGTCGGTCAAAGGAGTCATTCATCAAGGTTTGCATTCTGTACAAATGTGAACTGATTTAATTCTTAAATCACGAGACATTCTAATCACCTCATGTGAATTAGGCTCCTCATATTGTTACCAGGAATTTTTTCATGCAATAACCTTGAAATAAAATTTTGCTACATCCTTAATGACTATATTCGTTATGAAAAAAATGCCCATGGACCATCTATAACATGAATTCATTCAATTTAACAACCAATGGAGTCCTTGATGTTGAAATTCATTTCTTATTGATATTAATTGTGGAATTAAAAATTAGAGACAGCCTCCCATCATTTCTCATTAGCAATGCTCCTCTTTTGACTCCAAACACACTTTTTGACACATTGATCATGAAATTAACACATGTGGCTAAACAACCTAGTATATTGATTGAATCAAACAAGTATAAACACCATTATAGCTCCCAATCTATTTAAATCGGTCAATCAAGGGAGTCATTCATTATGGTTTGTATTTCGTACAAATGTGAACTGGTTTAATTCTTAAATCAGGAGACATTCTAATCACCTCATGTGAATTAGGCTCCTCTTATTGTTACTAGGACTTTTTTCATGCAATAACCTTGAAATTAAATTTTGCTTCATACTTAATGGCTATTTTCTTTATGAAAAAAATGCCCATGGACCATCTATAACATGAATTCATTCAATTTCACAACCAATGGAGTCCTCGATGTTGAAATTCATTTTTTATTGATATTAATTATTCAATTGAAAATTAGAAAGTGCCTCAAATGATTTGACATTAGCAATGCTCTTCTTTTGACTCCAAACACACTTTTTGACACATTGATTATAAAATTAACACATGTAGCTAAACAACCAATTAAGTTGATTGAATCAAACAAGTATAAAAACCATTACAACTCTAGATCCATTTAAATCCGTGAGTCAATGGAGTCATTCATCATGTTTTGCATGCTGTACAAATGTGAACTGATTTAATTCTTAAATCACGAGACATTCTAATCGCCTCATGTGAATTAGGCTCCTCATATTGTTACCAGGACTTTTTTCATGCGATAACCTTGAAATTAAATTTTGCTTTATCCTTAATGACTATTCGTTATGAGAAAAATGCCCATGGACCATCTATAACATGAATTCATTCAATTTAACAACCAATGGAGTCCTTGATGTTGAAATTCATTACTTATTGATGTTAATTGTGGAATTAAAAATTAGAGACAGCCTCCCATCATTTCTCATTAGCAGTGCTCCTCTTTTCACTCCAAACACACTTTTTGACACATTGATCATGAAATTAACACATGTGGCTAAACAACCTAGTATATTGATTGAATCAAACAAGTATAAACACCATTATAGCTCCCAATCTATTTAAATTGGTCAATCAAGGGAGTCATTCATTATGGTTTGTATTCCGTACAAATGTGAACTGGTTTAATTCTTAAATCAGGAGACATTCTAATCACCTCATGTGAATTAGGCTCCTCTTATTGTTACTAGGACTTTTTTCATGCAATAACCTTGAAATTAAATTTTGCTTCATACGTAATGGCTATTTTCTTTATGAAAAAAATGCCCATGGACCATCTATAACATGAATTCATTCAATTTCACAACCAATGGAGTCCTCGATGTTGAAATTCATTTTTTACTGATATTAATTATTCAATTGAAAATTAGAAAGTGCCTCAAATGATTTGACATTAGCAATGCTCTTCTTTTGACTCCAAACACACTTTTTGACACATTGATTATAAAATTAACACATGTAGCTAAACAACCAATTAAGTTGATTGAATCAAACAAGTATAAAAACCATTACAACTCTAGATCCATTTAATCCGTGAGTCAATGGAGTCATTCATCATGTTTTGCATGCTGTACAAATGTGAACTGATTTAATTCTTAAATCACGAGACATTCTAATCGCCTCATGTGAATTAGGCTCCTCATATTGTTACAAGGACTTTTTTCATGCGATAACCTTGAAATTAAATTTTTCTTTATCCTTAATGACTATATTCGTTATGAGAAAAATGCCCATGGACCATCTATAACATGAATTCATTCAATTTAACAACCAATGGAGTCCTTGATGTTGAAATTCATTACTTATTGATGTTAATTGTGGAATTAAAAATTAGAGACAGCCTCCCATCATTTCTCATTAGCAGTGCTCCTCTTTTCACTCCAAACACACTTTTTGACACATTGATCATGAAATTAACACAAGTGGCTAAACAACCTAGTATATTGATTGAATCAAACAAGTATAAAAAACACCATTATAGCTCCCAATCTATTTAAATTGGTCAATCAAGGGAGTCATTCATTATGGTTTGTATTCCGTACAAATGTGAACTGGTTTCATTCTTAAATCAGGAGACATTCTAATCACCTCATGTGAATTAGGCTCCTCTTATTGTTACTAGGACTTTTTTCATGCAATAACCTTGAAATTAAATTTTGCTTCATACTTAATGGCTATTTTCTTTATGAAAAAAATGCCCATGGACCATCTATAACATGAATTCATTCAATTTCACAACCAATGGAGTCCTCGATGTTGAAATTCATTTTTTATTGATATTAATTATTCAATTGAAAATTAGAAAGTGCCTCAAATGATTTGACATTAGCAATGCTCCTCTTTTGACTCCAAACACACTTTTTGACACATTGATCATAAAATTAACACATGTAGCTAAACAACCAATTATATTGATTGAATCAAACAAGTATAAAAACCTTTAAAACTCTAAATCCATTTAAATCTGTCGGTCAAAGGAGTCATTCATCAAGGTTTGCATTCTGTACAAATGTGAACTGATTTAATTCTTAAATCACGAGACATTCTAATCACCTCATGTGAATTAGGCTCCTCAAATTGTTACCAGGACTTTTTTCATGCAATAACCTTGAAATAAAATTTTGCTACATCCTTAATGACTATATTCGTTATGAAAAAAATGCCCATGGACCATCTATAACATGAATTCATTCAATTTAACAACCAATGGAGTCCTTGATGTTGAAATTCATTACTTATTGATGTTAATTGTGGAATTAAAAATTAGAGACAGCCTCCCATCATTTCTCATTAGCAGTGCTCCTCTTTTCACTCCAAACACACTTTTTGACACATTGATCATGAAATTAACACAAGTGGCTAAACAACCTAGTATATTGATTGAATCAAACAAGTATAAACACCATTATAGCTCCCAATCTATTTAAATTGGTCAATCAAGGGAGTCATTCATTATGGTTTGTATTCCGTACAAATGTGAACTGGTTTCATTCTTAAATCAGGAGACATTCTAATCACCTCATGTGAATTAGGCTCCTCTTATTGTTACTAGGACTTTTTTCATGCAATAACCTTGAAATTAAATTTTGCTTCATACTTAATGGCTATTTTTTTTTATGAAAAAAAAATGCCCATGGACCATCTATAACATGAATTCATTCAATTTCACAACCAATGGAGTCCTCGATGTTGAAATTCATTTTTTATTGATATTAATTATTCAATTGAAAATTAGAAAGTGCCTCAAATGATTTGACATTAGCAATGCTCCTCTTTTGACTCCAAACACACTTTTTGACACATTGATCATAAAATTAACACATGTAGCTAAACAACCAATTATATTGATTGAATCAAACAAGTATAAAAACCTTTAAAACTCTAAATCCATTTAAATTTGTCGGTCAAAGGAGTCATTCATCAAGGTTTGCATTCTGTACAAATGTGAACTGATTTAATTCTTAAATCACGAGACATTCTAATCACCTCATGTGAATTAGGCTCCTCATATTGTTACCAGGACTTTTTTCATGCAATAACCTTGAAATAAAATTTTGCTACATCCTTAATGACTATATTCGTTATGAAAAAAATGCCCATGGACCATCTATAACATGAATTCATTCAATTTAACAACCAATGGAGTCCTTGATGTTGAAATTCATTTCTTATTGATATTAATTGTGGAATTAAAAATTAGAGACAGCCTCCCATCATTTCTCATTAGCAATGCTCCTCTTTTGACTCCAAACACACACTTTTTGACACATTGATCATGAAATTAACACATGTGGCTAAACAACCTAGTATATTGATTGAATCAAACAAGTATAAACACCATTATAGCTCCCAATCTATTTAAATCGGTAAATCAAGGGAGTCATTCATTATGGTTTGTATTTCGTACAAATGTGAACTGGTTTAATTCTTAAATCAGGAGACATTCTAATCACCTCATGTGAATTAGGCTCCTCTTATTGTTACTAGGACTTTTTTTCATGCAATAACCTTGAAATTAAATTTTGCTTCATACTTAATGGCTATTTTCTTTATGAAAAAAATGCCCATGGACCATCTATAACATGAATTCATTCAATTTCACAACCAATGGAGTCCTCGATGTTGAAATTCATTTTTTATTGATATTAATTATTCAATTGAAAATTAGAAAGTGCCTCAAATGATTTGACATTAGCAATGCTCTTCTTTTGACTCCAAACACACTTTTTGACACATTGATTATAAAATTAACACATGTAGCTAAACAACCAATTAAGTTGATTGAATCAAACAAGTATAAAAACCATTACAACTCTAGATCCATTTAAATCCGTGAGTCAATGGAGTCATTCATCATGTTTTGCATTCTGTACAAATGTGAACTGATTTAATTCTTAAATCACGAGACATTCTAATCGCCTCATGTGAATTTGGCTCCTCATATTGTTACAAGGACTTTTTTCATGCGATAACCTTGAAATAAAATTTTGCTTCATCCTTAATGACTATATTCGTTATGAAAAAAATGCCCATGGACCATCTATAACATGAATTCATTCAATTTAACAACCAATGGAGTCCTTGATGTTGAAATTCATTTCTTATTGATATTAATTGTGGAATTAAAAATTAGAGACATCCTCCCATCATTTCTCATTAGCAATGGTCCTCTTTTGACTCCAAACACACTTTTTGACACATTGATCATGAAATTAACACATGTGGCTAAACAACCTAGTATATTGATTGAATCAAACAAGTATAAACACCATTATAGCTCCCAATCTATTTAAATCGGTCAATCAAGGGAGTCATTCATTATGGTTTGTATTTCGTACAAATGTGAACTGGTTTAATTCTTAAATCAGGAGACATTCTAATCACCTCATGTGAATTAGGCTCCTCTTATTGTTACTAGGACTTTTTTCATGCAATAACCTTGAAATTAAATTTTGCTTCATACTTAATGGCTATTTTCTTTATGAAAAAAATGCCCATGGACCATCTATAACATGAATTCATTCAATTTCACAACGAATGGAGTCCTCGATGTTGAAATTCATTTTTTATTGATATTAATTATTCAATTGAAAATTAGAAAGTGCCTCAAATGATTTGACATTAGCAATGCTCTTCTTTTGACTCCAAACACACTTTTTGACACATTGATTATAAAATTAACACATGTAGCTAAACAACCGATTAAGTTGATTGAATCAAACAAGTATAAAATCCATTACAACTCTAGATCCATTTAAATACGTGAGTCAATGGAGTCATTCATCATGTTTTGCATGCTGTACAAATGTGAACTGATTTAATTCTTAAATCACGAGACATTCTAATTGCCTCATGTGAATTAGGCTCCTCATATTGTTACAAGGACTTTTTTCATGCGATAACCTTGAAATTAAATTTTGCTTTATCCTTAATGACTATATTCGTTATGAGAAAAATGCCCATTGACCATCTATAACATGAATTCATTCAATTGAACAACCAATGGAGTCCTTGATGTTGAAATTCATTTCTTATTGATATTAATTGTGGAATTAAAAATTAGAGACAACCTCCCATCATTTCTCATTAGCAATGCTCCTCTTTTGACTCCAAACACACTTTTTGACACATTGATCATGAAATTAACACATGTGGCTAAACAACCTAGTATATTGATTGAATCAAACAAGTATAGACACCATTAGAACTCTAAATCTATTTAAATCCGTCATTCAGGGGAGTCATTCATCATGGTTTGCATTCCGTACAAATGTGAACTGGTTTAATGCTTGAATCACGAGACATTCTAATCACCTCATGTGAATTTGGTTCCTCTTATTTTTACCAGGAATTTTTTATGCAATAACCTTGAAATTAAATTTTGCTTCATCCTTAATGACTATATTCGTTATGAAAAAAATGCCCATGGACCATCTATAACATGAATTCACACAATTTAACAACCAATGGAGTCATTGATCTTGAAATTCATTTCTTATTGATATTAATTGTGGAATTGAAAATTTGAGACAGCCTCACATCATTTCTCATTAGCAATTATCCTCTTTTGACTCCAAACACACTTTTTGACACATTGATTATAAAATTAACACATGTAGCTAAACAACCTCTTATATTGATTGAATCAAACAAGTATAAAAACAATTAAAACTCTAGATCCATTTAAATCCGTCAGTCAAAGGAGTCATTCATCAAGGTTTACATTCTGTACAAATGTGAACTGATTTAATTCTTAAATCAAGAGACATTCTAATCGCCTCATGTGAATTAGGCTCCTCATATTGTTGCCAGGACTTTTTTCTTGCAATAACCTTGAAATTAAATTTTGCTTCATCCTTAATGACTATATTTGTTATGAAAAATATGCCAATGGACCATCTATAACATGAATTAATTCAATTTAACAACCTATAGAGTCCTTGATGTTGAAATTCATTTCTTATTGATATTAATTGTGGAATTAAAAATTAGAGACAGCCTCCCATCATTTCTCATTAGCAATGCTCCTCTTTTGACTCCAAACACACTTTTTGACACATTGATCATAAAATTAACCCATGTGGCTAAACAACCTAGTATATTGATTGAATCAAACAAGTATAAACACCATTACAACTTCCAAGGACTTTTTAAATCCGTCAATCATCATGGTTGCTTCATCCTTAATGATTATATTTGTTATGAAAAAAATGCGCATGGACCATCTATAACATGAATTCATTCATTTTAACAACCAATGGAGTCCTTGATGTTGAAATTCATTTTTTATTGATATTAATTGTTCAATTGAAAATTAGAGAGTGCCTCAAATGATGTCACATTAGCAATGCTCCTCTATTGATTCCAAACACACTTTTTGACACATTGATCATAAAATTAACACATGTAGCTAAACAACCTATTATATTGATTGAATGAAACAAGTATAAAAACCATTAAAACTCTAGATCCATTTAAATCCGTCAGTCAAAGGAGTCATTCATTATCGTTTGTATTCCGTACAAATGTGAACTGGTTTAATTCTTAAATCACGAGACATTCTAATCACCTCATGTGAATTAGGCTCCTCTTATTGTTACTAGGACTTTTTTCATGCAATAACCTTGAAATTAAATTTTGCTTCATCCTTAATCGCTATTTTCCTTATGAAAAAAATGCCCATGGACCATCTATAGCATGAATTCATTCAATTTAACAACCAATGCATTCCTAGATGTTGAAATTCATTTTTTATTGATATTAATTGTTCAATTAAAAATTAGACAGTGCCTCAAATGATTTCACATTAGCAATGTTCCTCTTTTGACTCCAAATACACTTTTTGACACATTGATCATAAAATTAACACATGTGGCTAAACAACCTATTATATTGATTGAATCAAACAAGTATAAAAACCTTTAAAACTCTACATCCATTTAAATCCGTCAGTCAAAGGAGTCATTCATCATGATTTGCGTTCTGTACAAATGTGAACTGGTTTAATTCTTTAATCACGAGATATTCTAATCGCCTCATGTGAATTACGCTCCTCTTATTGTTACCAGGAATTCTTTCATGCAATAACCCTCAAATGAAATTTTGCTTCATCCTTAATGACTATATTCGTTATGGAAAAAATACCCATGGACCATCTATAACATGAATTCATTCAATTTAACAACCAATGGAGTCCTTGATCCTGAAATTCATTTCTTATTGATATTAATTGTGGAATTAAAAACTAAAGACATCCTCCCATCATTTCTCATTAGCAATGCTCCTCTTTTGACTCCAAACACACTTTTTGACACATTGATCATGAAAGTAACACATGTGGAACAACCTATTATATTGATTGAATCAAACAAGTATAAACACCATTACATCTCTAAATCTATTTAAATCCATCAATCAAGGGAGTCATTCATCATGATTTTGCATTCTGTACAAATGTGAACTGGTTTAATTCTTAAATCACGAGATATTCTAATCGCCTCATGTGAATTAGGCTCCTCTTATTGTTACCAGGACTTTTTTCATGCAATAACCTTGAAATGAAATTTTGCGTCATCCTTAATGACTATATTCGTTAAGAAAAAAATGCCCATGGACCATCTATAACATGAATTCATTCAATTTAACAACCAATGGAGTCCTTGATCGTGAAATTCATTTCTTATTAATATTAATTGTGGAATTAAAAATTAAAGACAGCCTCCCATCATTTCTCATTAGCAATGCTCCTCTTTTGACTCCAAACACACTCTTTGACACATTGATCATGAAAGTAACACATGTGGCTAGACAACCTAGTATATTGATTGAATCAAACAAGTATAAACACCATTACAACTTTAAATCTATTTAAATCCGTCAATCAAGGGAGTCATTCATCATGGCTTGCATTCAGTACAAATGTGAACTGGTTTAATGCTTAAATCATGAGACATTCCAATCACCTCATGTGAATTAGGCTCCTCTTATTGTTACTAGGACATTTTTCATGCAATAACCTTGAAATTAAATTTTGCTTCATCCTTAATGACTATATTCGCTATGAAAAAAATGCCCATGGACCATGTATAACATGAATTCATTCAATTTAACAACCAATGGAGTCCTTGATGTTGTAATTCATTTCTTATTGATATGAATTGTGGAATTAAAAATTAGAGACAGCCTCCCATCATTTCTCATTAGCAATTCTCCTCTTTTGACTCCAAACACACCTTTTGACAAATTCATCATGAAATTAACACATGTGGCTAAACAACCTAGTATATTGATTGAATCAAACAAGTATAAACACCATTACAGCTCCCAATCTATTTAAATCCATCAATCAAGGGAGTCATTCATTATGGTTTGTATTCCGTACAAATGTGAACTAGTTTAGTTCTTAAATCACGAGGCATTCTAATCGCCTCATGTGAATTAGGCTCCTCTTATTGTTACCAGGACTTTTTTCATGCAATAACCTTGAAATGAAATTTTGCTTCATCCTTAATGACTATATTTGTTAAGAAAAAAATGCCCATGGACCATCTATAACATGAATTCATTCAATTTCACATCCAATGGAGTCCTTGATGTTGTAATTCATTTCTTATTGATATTAATTGTGGAATTACAAATTAAAGACAGCCTCCCATCATTTCTCATTAGCAATGCTCCTCTTTTGACTCCAAACACCCTTTTTGACACATTGATCATGAAAGTAACACATGTGGCTAAACAACCTAGTATATTGATTGAATCAAACAAGTATAAACACCATTACAACTCTAAATCTATTTAAATCCGTCAATCAAGGGAGTCATTCATCATGGTTTGCATTCTATACAAATGTGAACTGGTTTAATGCTTAAATCACGAGACATTCTAATCCCCTCATGCGTAATAGGCTCCTCTTATTGTTACTAGGACTTTTTTCATGCAATAACCTTGAAATTAAATTTTGCTTCATCCTTAATGGCTATTTTCTATATGAAAAAAATGCCCATGGACCATCTATAACATGAATTCATTCAATTTAACAACCAATGGAGTCCTCGATGTTCAAATTCATTTTTTATTGATATTAATTGTTCAATTCAAAATTAGAAAGTGCCTCAAATGATTTCATATTAGCAATGCTCCTCTTTTGACACCAAACACACTTTTTGGCACATTGATCATAAAATTAACACATGTAGCTAAACAACCTATTATATTGATTGAATCAAACAAGTATAAAAACCTTTAAAACTCTACATCCATTTAAATCCGTCAGTCAAAGGAGTCATTCATCATGATTTGCATTCTGTACAAATGTGAACTGTTGTAATTCTTAAATCACGAGATATTCTAATCGCCTCATGTGAATTAGGCTCCTCTTATTGTTACCAGGACTTTTTTCATGCAATAACCCTCAAATGAAATTTTGCTTCATCTTTAATGACTATATTCGTTATGAAAAAAATGGCCATGGACAATCTATAACATGAATTCATTCAATTTAACAACCAATGGAGTCCTTGATGTTGAAATTCATTTTTTATTGATATTACTTGTTCAATTCAAAATTAGAAAGTGCCTCAAATGATTTCATATTAGCAATGCTCCTCTTTTGACTCCAAACACACTTTTTGGCACATTGATCATAAAATTAACACATGTAGCTAAACAACCTATTATATTGATTGAATCAAACAAGTATAAAAACCATTAAAACTCTAAATCCATTTAAATCCGGCAGTCAAAGGAGTCATTCATCATGATTTGCATTCTGTACAAATGTGAACTGGTTTAATTCTTAAATCACGAGAAATTCTCATCGCCTCATGTGAATTAGGCTCCTCTTATTGTTACCAGGACTTTTTTCATGCAATAACCTTGAAATGAAATTTTGCTTCATCCTTAATGACTATATTCATTATGAAAAAAATGCCCATGGACCATCTATAACATGAATTCATTCAATTTAACAACCAATGGAGTCCTCGATGTTGAAATTCATTTTTTATTGATATTAATTGTTCAATTGAAAATTAGAAAGTGCCTCAAATGATTTGACATTAGCAATGCTCCTCTTTTGACTCCAAACACACATTCTGGCACATTGATCATAAAATTAACACATGTAGCTAAACAACCTATTATATTGATTGTACCAAACAAGTATAAAAACCTTTAAAACTCTACATCCATTTAAATCCGTCAGCCAAAGGAGTCATTCATCATGATTTGCATTCTGTACAAATGTGAACTGGTTTAATTCTTAAATCACGAGATATTCTAATCACCTCATGTGAATTAGGCTCCTCTTATTGTTACCAGGACTTCTTTCATGCAATAACCCTCAAATGAAATTTTGCTTCATCCTTAATGACTAAATTAGTTATGAAAAAAATGCCCATGGACCATCTATAACATGAATTCATTCAATTTAACAACCAATGGAGTCCTTGATGTTGAAATTCATTTCTTATTGATATTAATTGTGGAATTAAAAATTAAAGACATCCTCCCATCATTTCTCATTAGCAATGCTCCTCTTTTGACTCCAAATACACTTTTTAACACATTGATCATGAAAGTAACACATGTGGCTAAAGAACCTAGTATATTGATTGAATCAAACAAGTATAAACACCATTACAACTCTAAATCTATTTAAATCCGTCAATCAAGGGAGTCATTCATCATGATTTGCATTCTGTACAAATGTGAACTGGTTTAATTCTTAAATCACGAGATATTCTAATCGACTCATGTGAATTAGGCTCCCCTTATTGTTACCAGGACTTTTTTCATGTAATACCCTTGAAATGCAATTTTGCTTCATCCTTAATGACTATATTCATTAGGAAAAAAATGCCCATGGACAATCTATAACATGAATTCATTCAATTTAACAACCAATGGAGTCCTTGATCTTGAAATTCATTTCTTATTGATATTAATTGTGGAATTAAAAATTAAAGATAGCCTCCCATCATTTCTCATTAGCAATGCTCCTCTTTTGACTCCAAACACACTTTTTGACACATTGATCATGAAAGTAACACATGTGGCTAAACAACCTAGTATATTGATTGAATCAAACAAGTATAAACCCCATTACAACTCTAAATCTATTTAAATCCGTCAATCAAGGGAGTCATTCATCATGGTTTGCATTCTGTACAAATGTGAACTGGTTTAATGCTTAAATCACGAGACATTCTAATCACCTCATATGAATTAGGCTCCTCTTATTGTTACCAGGACTTTTTTCATGCAATAACCCTCAAATGAAATTTTACTTCATCCTTAATGACTATATTCGTTATGAAAAAAATTCCCATGGACGATCTATAA